>QWTY01047559.1:4251-17655 GCA_008033365.1 Pseudorectes ferrugineus | reverse complement strand
AAACCCGCAGGACTTGGTCTGGTAGGTCTGGAAAAAAATTACAAGCAAGTTATGCAATCTAGTAAGCAAATCAAAATAAAAACTTAATGGTATAAGAACAAGCAAGTCACACTGAGTTTAATTATTAGTGTTATCAGTTTTTATTTCAGTAAAAGCTAGTTCTATTAACATCCAGGAAAATAAGTTAGTTAGGCTATAGATGGAGCAAGCCACAAAAATATGTTAACATTTTCAAAGTTTGGACAGACAAACTAATGAGCAACCTGATTTTCACAGGTGTTGAGTCCTGAAACATTCTGTTTAAGTCTGAGAAAAATCCAGGACATCAAACGACACTATCCTATACAATGACATGTAAGAAGTTCAAGGAAATAGGTGACAGGAGTGTCAATCTTCCTAATGATGTTTTAAAGAGAAGAGATCCATTTACCTAACTCTGACCCTCAACCATAGTGCCCCACAAAAAGGGAAGGCACATAATGTAAGTGGCTAGGAAGATGCCTGTATAATAGCCAGCGTGCATGTGTACACAATTAAAGTGCAACAGTATTAATGCATCCAAGTACTGAATTATCAGAAATATTCTGTCATTGACACATTTAGATCATAGCAATAAATGAGTCAGTAACAGACCGAAAACTTTGCTCTTTATTTCTCTGTACAAGTATTTTAGTAATTAAGAACTAAAGCAGCCAGGGGTAAAAAAAACCTTCACAAATTTTCAAGTTCTAAATATATTCCCGTTTCAAGTGACTGATGACACGAAACTTACAGTGAACTGTTTTTTAGGAAATCTGGAAAACTACCGGACTAACACTGGATTTGATATTTCCATAAACTATATGGAGATACCAAATCCATACATATTTTCATATTTCCATGCATGTATTGAAATCCAGACCCATTGATCAACTGAACTTTGGTTGCTATCATTGCATTATTAGGGAAAAAAAAAAAAAACAAAATAAATTAAATTATACAGCTATCCACCACTGGGTTTTTTAACATCAGGTATTTTTAACTGACAAGTATTTGAATTAATTTAATTTCTTCCCTCTGTTACAAATAAGTGTTTCTAGTTTTGTGAGGCATGACATCTAGTAATTTTTCTTTCTTTAATACGTTTTTTCTTAAAAATAATTAATTTTTTAAATCAAAGAGGTCATACAAGTAATAAAAAATATATAATAATAGAAAGCCTTCTAAATGAAGGCTTCTGAAATTACTATTATAAAAAAATACTGAAAAAAAGCTGCCAAATGAAAACATTCACTTTGATACAACTACAGGTTTTTTTGACAAGACCTGAAAATGCATAACATGTATTCGATTTACTACAGAAAGATCTATTCAGCAGCAGAAATCTTGTAACAAAAGAACAAAACTTAACACCTCCCCACTGCTCTTGCATGTTTCCAAAATAATAATTTGGAAAGCATTAAGATAAATCTCTCTGATATGAGTTCATTTACATGCCACAAAGGCTTTTAATGCTTAAATATATTATTTTACAAATTTCATGCAACTAAGCCTGTAACTCTTAAGCCCACAGTAGTTTTTTGCAGCTTGAGAAGCACTAATACCAAAACACACTAGAACTGTGTGATTACATCATCAGTTACACATACAAGATATCATTACAGGCCAATTTTTAGCCCTTCCTAAGCATTTGAGTCAAATGTACAAATAGTTTATAACAAGCAAGCCAATTTTGCCTTTTATCACCAACTCTACACTGACCCATCTTCCTGCAATAATTAGTTGAAGAGGGATACACAGCAGAGTATTTTCTGAAATATTTTCTACATTTTTTGACATCTGGAGGAAGGCAGATGCCAAAGACACAGCCTTTCAGAGACGTTATTAAAAACCAGACCCTTCTGTAGATCTTGCTGCCTCTTGCTGTTACAGAAATATTTGCCACTCAAAGAAACACTATGAAGTTGGGAAGCTACTGTAAACAATACCAAGGTGAGAAATTCTTTAATTGTCCCTAGAAATAAAGCGTTTTGTGCAACAAGAAAATAACCCGCTCTGCTGGATCAATGAGGTCAGTATGAAGAAATGCAGAGGGCAGCAAACAGAGGAGTCCCACCTTTGCACTGCCTTTTACCACTCAGTTTCTCAGGCTGCTTACCTATCAGAGCTGGGAGCAAAAGCTCAACACAGAATACAGAGACGTCTGCCAGCAAGTGAAATGATTACAGCTATAGCAATGGTAGCAAGTAATTCAGCCCAATAATTTTTAAATAAAACACTTGAAGAGAATCATAATCACCCCCCTTCACTGCTTTTCAAAAAAGGAAACTGGAGTGGCAGGCTGAAGAATGCAATGCTGTATGATAGGAATCTATTCCCCTAGAAAGATTGTGAGGGGAAAGAAAAAATACCAGTGACTGGCAGTTCATCATTACTCTATTATTTTGACTTCAAATCAAATAGCAAAGGCAGCACAAGAAAAGAGAAATCAAAGTGCTATTGAACATTTAAAAATAAACCTTTAAAAGTATATTTGAGACAGCCTGAGCCAATCAGAAGAGAAACTAAAATGACTCCTTGCAGATTTCAAGCTGTTCACACTTTCTCCTCAAAGACTACTCTTCTAAAAGGAGCAAGTTGTTTTATTTTCTATCCTGAGGGATATTTCTCCAAGCCTCAAAGGACAGCTGCTCTACCACTTTCTCTTTCTCCTCCAGTGCATTCAATTTCTTGCAATCTGCCTCCATTTCTATCTTTAATTTAGACCAAGATAGTAAAAGGAATTAAAATTGCAGGCTTTAATTTTTCCCAAGTCTTGAAATATATAGAGGTATAATTCAATACTTCTATCTACAACGTAACCATCTCTAAAGCCCTTAAGGTATATGTTTTTCATTTCAAGCCCCCCTTTCCTTCCTTTCCACACAGGAAAAAAAAATTTTGCTTGAGAATTACTTAAAAAATATTCAGTGTGTGGACATTCAGGCAAATTTTAAGCAAAGAAAAAAAACTTTTTTTTTTTAAATGAGGAAGAAATGCATTTTCTACAAAGATATAGAAAAACTGTTAAAACATTGGAGCAATGGCATTACATCATATTGATCTCCTTTCCTCAATGCAAAATGCAAACAGTTGAACCTTATTCATTTATTAAGCTTCTCTGAACTCCATCTGTGACTGAAAGGTCTTTAGGCCTGCAATGGCTTTGCTTCTCATGGAAGTTTGTTCGAGCTGCGTGAGTCAGCAATGCCCACATCTCTGGGAGTTGGCCAGTTGCTGCCCTTGGCATTAGGGGCACACTGATTACCTGAAACTGTCTGGTCTGGGTAAGTGGCAAGCTAGAGAATGGAATTTTCACCCCTTTATAGAAAAAGTCCTGATGAAAAGCTAGGCTCTTACTGATAAAAAATATCTTCAAGGTGTTGGACACTAGTCATTAGATAAAATACAAAAAATAATCAATCTTCCAAGTCTCTCAGGATCAAGCTTAGACACTGGGGCAAAAATCACAAACCACCTCCTTGCAGACTCCTCTAGCTCTAAAAAACCTAAGATGAAGTAGGTAATGCTCAATATCAGTTTCAAGCACAATGATTGCACCAGCTTGGCCAGTGTGTAGGCTGATACTTAAGCACCGTCCATTCAAGTAATGTTTGAAATCCCCCAGTCTTAGGAGGGCACTGAATTTTCAGTTCTGCTTTTGAGAAATTCTCTAAAGATTAGGCTAAAATAACCAAGTGTCTGCAGAGCTACCATCACCATATCCTCCTCCAGCAGCTATATTTTAATAGCAAAGATTTGGATACTTAACTCAGGAAAGGTTTCCCACTAAGAACCTTCCTGCAGCCAGATAAGAGCCCAAATCCCAACCCTACCAGGAGCTCCAGCTAAACCCTTCTTATAAGATAAGGCTCTCAAGTTTCTCATACTCTCCCCCTATTTCTCCCTCACTCACCCCTGTGCTTTGATCCTCTCTAAATGTGTTCATTTTTTATCTATTTCAGAAAGGGATTTTATATTCAAAGAATTTGGCATACAGCTGTAGGGCAGGGTGACTAACAAGAAACTTTGAAACTCTGTCCCTTACAAAAGTAGTATAAATTATGTAAGTCTGTTCAAAAGAAGATGGAAACACGTCTTTTGTTCCAGTCCAATGTCCTTTCCCTTTACTATAAGCTAATGATCTGCTATGCTATTTGAAAATACTGCAGTCTTGTAAACAATGATAAATCAAGGCAAATTATAAAATATCAAGCAAAACAGGTTTTTACTGACCAAGAATATTCAATCAGTAAGAAGCACTCTGTACACAGCATACTTGAAAATCAGACATCTATTATATGTGGGTAAAGTATATTGTAGCAAATGTAATAAATCCCAATGCATGAATATGTGGCTAATTTGTGTGTGACAGCAAACAGTTAATAGAAACTCATATGCCTCTTCAGACTCTACAAATCCACACAAAAAACCTGAAGTATGAAAGGAAATAAAAGGTCAAAAACAACAACAACAAAAGGATCCTTACCTGGAGTAGTATTAAAGTCTAAGATGCGGTGATGAGACTGCAGTAGATCGGGGTTACTGGATGACAGGGTTCCACTGACAGGTAAAGCAGGAGGAATGTGCTTTGATTGCCTCAGCCCCACAATGCTGTCATCCTGAGACTGGCCAATTCCAATGTCACTGCACCCAGAAAGAAATAAAATCAAGACTTACAGACATTCAGAGCTTGGCTGTACTTTCAACAATTAATACAGCAATTGCTATTTAGAAGTCAAAGTGCTGCAGACAACAGGACTTGCTTTGTCAACAGTCCACTCAAGAGTGACTCGATTTGCCTGCTCACAGTGCCGGAAGATCCTCACCACTAAGCTCTGAGGAGTTGCTAGGCTCCTTATCTTTTAATGATTTTGGCCAAGATGTTTGTTCAAAAGGTGGTACACACCTCATCATTCTTGCACCACCCCATCACCCAAACTTTGACTAATATTGCTGCCCCCTCAGTGCTGTTTTCAGGCCTGAACTTCATAGATTTTTTTACCTCATCACAGACAGGATTTGGAACCTGTGATATATTGTAGCTATACTATATAAGATCTTTCAACAGACAGATAAGAGAGGATCATTTGAGATCATTTCGTTTTCCCACCCTGTATCACCTCTCTGAGTTTCTCTCAGTGTGACTGAAGTGATGCCAGGTAAGGCTAAGCCAAACAGCCGCACTTGGGTGCTATCAGTATCCTCTCCAAAGTACCTGACAGCTGTAAATAAAGTGTTCTGTGATAAAGGTGAAGGGTTTTGTCCATTAAATTGTGTAAGGCAAGGTCCCACAGGAGGTCAGTAGTGCTAGATGGATCAGAGACAGAGCTATCATATTATAGTAGGCACTGATTTGCTTATTGCTTTTGAGTTCATAATAAAGTGAAGCAGTACAACTGCTACAGGATGTAGAGCTGGAGACAGCCATTGAACTTTTCTCCAAATATACAGATCAAAATCCTTAATAAAATACTCAGAGGGTGTAAAATGTTGAATAGCAGTCATTATAGAAAGTGAAAAGCATTAAAAATGTAGCAAGTATAGGCAAGGCCTTTCTAAAAGTCAAGCACATCTAAATCTGTATCTACACATTTAAGTAAAGCATAAACCAGAATTTAGACTTCATTGCAAATGTTACAACTAAGTCAGTCTAGTAAATTAAATGATGCAACACAAATGACCATTTGCACCCTAATGTTGGGCACTTAAGCCTCTGTCTAGTGCTCTATCCATCCTCAGAAAACCTAAAGACAAGTAATAAAGGGCTAGATAATGACCCTGATAGCTGTTATAGCACCAATATCCTTGTGTGCTTACCGATGAATAACTTTACACAGTACGCTCTTGTACCACTTCTTTAAGTGCTATGAATTGAACAGTAGCCTGGAAAGCTAGAACAGTATCTGAGCACTTAAGACACATTTTTGATTATATGGACACAACTGCTTTTGAGAAGGCAATGTATGGTATCTCTCTATGTTGTATTTGGGTTATCTCATTGTTTTGTTTTTAAAAAACAAGATAACTCTGTATTGCCAAAATACATTTATGAAGTGTAAACCTCAAGCCATAAGAGTGACAGAAACACTCAAGTCCACTGGAAAAAGTTACAGGATTCTCGCTCAATTAGAAGTTAAGGTGAATCTGAACATTAGTATTTTTGTACTTCCACATCAAGCACAAAATACTGCGACAAGCAGTGATGACCTACTCAGCACACAGCACTTTCATGCTAAGCCACAAGCAAGTAAGTCTTTCACTACAACCAAAAGAATTGCCAGCAATCAATACTATGTCTTTCAAGTAGGAATCACCACACATTAAAAATAAGAAAGTAAACAAAAAACCCAGCAGCCCTTGTACCTCAAAATGCTTTCGGGTGGTTCTAAACTACCATATCCCAGATTTCATAACTGTGCCAACAACAGTATTTTCTCTAAATTCAAATCAAATGAACAACATGTGACTCTTACATTAATAGTTTCACTTGCATTATGCATTCCTTTTGCAGTTTGCCAGTTTTATATAATCTTATACCTATCCTGTGCGTCATGACTGAAGCAGCTTCAGTAAAGTGGATCAACTCTGAAAATATTAGGTTTAAAAGAAAAAAAAGTGCCTAAATTGTGCTCAATTTTAAGTATTCATATAAGAAAATGGAAAGCATTTACTTTACACTCAATTTACTCTATTTTTAAAATTTAAATTAGAATCTGACTGAGTTCCAACTTATGCAAACAAGTCATGAACCCTAAAAATACCAGATACAAAGAGCAACACTAAAAATTATCCAGGTCCCACGAAGATCTACTGTTAGGTAAAATATCTTATTATGCCAATGAAAGGAGATTGTGGTTTTAAGGAAACAGCATTTCTATTGCTTTCTGTATGCATCTGCCATGCAGGGAGATAGCACAATAACTAATCAATAACTTCCCTGCTGAATGACAAACAGGGTAGAAGGGATAATGAAATAACAGAAGTATCGGAATGCATCTTCCCTCAGAACACAAAATCCTGTGCATCCCTCTGCAGGGCTGCAGAGAGGAGAGACAGGGGCTGCTGCTTTGTCTGGGATGCTGCACTATGGACCACGCAGAACTTTACTAGAGAGGGAGGTGGGGATTGTGTTTCATCTTTTTTGGGAGCAACTGAGCCTACAGCCTACAAAACCACTCTGCATCAGAAAAGTAAATGAAGAGCTCCAGTGGAGGCTGTACCCAGAAGAACCCTTCAAGAGATGTCTTACAGACAGCGAAAAGAAGGAGATTTCCCCGTAGGTGCAGAGGAAATGGTGCTGTTTGCTCAGTTTGGGAAGTTACTTGGCCTTATTGGACTAAACAGCAAGACTGAAGGAAGGCATTATCTCCTGCTCAAACTGATTCATCTTTGGTACTGATTTAATGTCTCATGAAGCAGACAAACTCCCTCTAAGACCGACCTCATTCTGGTTTAAAGATTGGTTTTGTCTGGGTACATCCTCGAGGCACTGGAGACTTCTGCAATCTTCACACTCAAAAAACAGTGGACAGTTTCACCTCTTAAGCCAGCTGAGTCATGAAGTCTTTAAATGCCTACTTTAACTAATGAGTAAATCAGCTTTTTCACTCCTCTTGATTTTTTTATATGCAAAAACATGAGACTAGGTAAAGTCCCTTAATATATGCGACACTAGTAATTACGAGGGAGAATGAGATGGATGCTTCTACACAATGGGGGAAAGAAAAGCACAAACACCAAAGTCTATAGCTACAGATCTCTATGGAGAAACTGTGCAGACAAAAACAACTGAATGTCAACAGGCGTTGCAGACAAATTGCTATATATAACACATGAAGTAGAGCTAGCAAAAAGAAAATAAAATAGGTCAAGTTTTTCTGAATCTTACCCAAAGAGGTCCCTGCACAGAAAAAGTGTAAAAATGAAAGAAAATAAAGAAAAAAGAGAAAAACCAACATGAAAATTTTATGCAAATGCTACGAACCATAGTGACCAATGCAGAATATCAGACCTAACTACGCACAGCTCATCAAAGAAACAAACATGCAAGACCAGTGAAATAAAGGAAAACATGCTAAAGACAAACAACATAAAAAGAGGATTTACAGATTCTCCTCTATTGAAAGGTATTGCCATCAATTTAAGAAACATCCATTATTTGAATATAATAATTTATATTAATTTAATCTATTACTAAGATTCTATATATAATGTTTCAGAACAATTTTCATTTAATAGGCAATATCTAACAGTTAAGCAAACTTTTTTTAAGTAATAGCAGGGAAAAAAAATCCTGCATTTTCAGCACAAGTGTCTTTTTTATCAATTTACATGGAATAGTTTCTTCTTTAGTGGGACATAGGAAAGAAAAATGCAAGAGAAAACACTGATCACACAACTACCCTCTGCAATTCATTTTCCCCCCCATCGATACCATCTGCCTTGGCCAAGAACCAGGTTCCCACAGTATCATATAAAATTCACTCTTCTATTGTTGCCAGCAATTCTCAGAACTCTATTTCTAAAATGTGTTCATAGAATAAAAGCTATCAGATAGCATAATTAGCTTTCATTAAAAAAAAAAAACAACACAATTCTACCAAAGAACCCAAGTTAAAATTTTAACCTCACTCTCCCTTACAGCAGTACACAGAAATTCTTATAGACCACTGGAATGTGGATACATTTAAATCATTGCTCATACCAACTCTTTGCAAGTAACCTGCTTGCCGAATTATTCTGAAATAAGTTAACAGTCCTCTTAAAAGAAAACAGGAAATGACATAAAGAAGTATTTGTGTCATTTCTTTATCTCTAAGAAACAAATTACATCCAAACTGATGTCAGGAGCTGCACTGTTAGCAGCCTATGCTTGTTCAAATATTCAGAAGGGTTTTTCTGGTATTTTTTTCAGATGTAGGCATGATTTGTATTAATAAATAAAAAAGTATAATCACAAATTATAAGTTCATTAGGAATTCTTACAATTTAATGCAGAGGAAATATTTAGGAGGAAATAAACTCACTTGTATGGTTTCTGAGGCAGAATACTGATTCGAGTCTTGTCAAGTATCTTCTTTAACTTATTTCTTCCCCCAACTGTGTTGGCTTTACTTTTCTTATTCACTTTTTCTAATCCTATTACCTGCTCCACATCAACAGCAAGGTCAGGGATGGAATAACGACTCGCCTTTTTAATATCACCTATTTTAGGCAGGTGGGGAGCACCATTCCTTTTTTCCTCTGACAACCGTGTTAAGAGCTCTTTAAAAACTGCACAAGACAGGAAAAGGGAGGGAAGAAAAAGGACAAAAATGTAAAAGAAAGCTTTGTGCACCAGACCAGTTTAATATTAATCATTTAAAAAAAAATTAGGATATTCTGACAATTCCAGTATTAAATTAATTTAGGTATAAGACTTTAAAAACATTTTTGCTTTTAAAAATGGCATTCATTTTCTGTAGTATGAATCACAAAAACAGTTAATTGGCCCAGCCTAGAACAGAACTACACAAGTGCCCACATGGTTACACGGGTGGTATCAACAGAAGGAATTTGACTTTCCAGCCTAAGGACAAAAGCTTCTGCAGAATAGCAGCATGTATAAAAAGAGCATGTTAGACAAAAGTGAGATAGAAAAACACAAATGAGAAGGAAGGTTTAAACAGATTGGCACCAAGAAAAGCTCTCTGATGGACAAGAAATTATTAGCAACGGGATCAAAAAAATCAGAGGTGAAACAGCAACAAAGTCATAAGGAAAATGTAACAAAGCAGGAGACTACTGAGACACCTTGGATGTTTGACAGGGCTGTTGTATCCATCTGCCAGAAATACCAAAAAGCCACTCATTCTCCCTCAGCTCCCTAGCAAAGAGTAATCTCTGAGGCAGAAATATCTGATAAATTTGTAAATTAGTTCTTCTACTGCAACTTTGAGCCTCAAAAAAAAGCCGATATATTTAAATAAATCAAACAAAACTGAACTGGAAAGCAAGTCATGTATTCTAAGTGTTAGAGGAACTCTCCATACAAAAAGGAAAAAATCCTCTGATGAGTTGATTTGTAATAATAACTGAAAAGTAGTAATTAAAACTAAGGAATGGTAGAAAAACATGGGAACAAGGGCAACTAACTAAAGATGAGTATTAGGGGCTATGTTTTACTATTATTTATTAATTTTGTCATTAATGTTCTCTAATATCCAGAGGTACAACAAATTACCAAGAGACTTCAAAAGCTTGAAAAAAGACACACAAAAGTGGAGGAGAGTAATTCCAGCCAATAACTGTACTCTTGAATAGGACTTGGAGGCTAGAGAGAAAAATTAGATACAGATAAGAAGATGCCGTTGAAAAAAGGAAACTCTCCTTTTGGTATTTGTGGAGAAGGAATTCTGCATGCAATACACAGAAAATAACTGCTTTGAGACTGTACTGTAATCTGATTTCAGTATTTGCACTGGAGCCACAAGATAGAAAAAAAATTAGAAAAACACAACTTCTGAAGAAAGGAAGAAATCAGGTTTGATCTTTAACATAGTAAAGCAACACATGAGATTCAAACACCCAGTGTGAGAAGGATGGTTACAGAACTTACACACAGAGAAACAAGAACATCCTGCTAAAGAAGCATACGCAGATATATTAAGAAATGTCTTAATTATTAGAAACAATTGAAATATTAGAATCTTTACTGCAAAGCAAAAAAAAAAAAAAAAAAAAAATCCCCAGGAAACAGATTTGACCAATGACTTTTGGAGATAACCTGGGTAAATTAAATCTTCAGTTAGTGCAGTGACATGCTGTGGTAATATTCTGCTCTACTTACCTGTGATGAAGAACCTGATCCTGAAAGAGATACTCAGGGAACACATGACTAAATTGTATAAGTAATCCAAGTATCCAGTGGTAAAAAATCAAACCAAACTGCAATCTATTAATTACTTATTATGCTAATTGAGGTCCTGAGCTGCATGAAGACTATTCCACGTCTACTTTAGTACTTGTTAGAGGGAAAAATGCAGAGAACAGATAACAGAGGGTAGCAAGAATCTTTTCACCCAGCTGGCAGGAAAGGTTGTAATAGCCTTGAGCTTGTTACACTCAGAGTGGGCTGAAAAACTATGAGTAAATTCACCAGGAAGAATAAGACCACTGATCAATTGAAATGCCCGAAAAGGCTTCTTTCTTGAGAGAGAACTAAACGTTATATTCAAGTATGTTTTTTAATTTTGAGCTACATGGTCACAATAGTTCCCCTTAATCCAGAAACATACACTTGTGAGAGTGAAGTCACTTCATGTAAGTCCCTACTCATAAATTTTTCTTTGCAATTATGAACCAAGGTATTTTAGCACCTTCACGTTTCTTTTTTCTATTCTCTCCAGTACAAAACAGTTTCAAACAAAACTATTTTACACTTTAAAAAAAGTAATTTAGGTCTCCATTAAAACTAGAACAAACAGTGCAGGCAAACTTACCAAACAAATTGGTTTTCACAGTGATAGACAGATGAGTGTTATTTCTAAGGATTTCCATGGCTTTTGTCAGCTGAATGTTTTCAAAGTTTTGACCATTCACTTCCAATATCTAAAAATTCAAACAAGTAATGTTATTTTCATGTAGTGAAAGAAAGGAAACAAAAATAAAGGGGGGGGAGGGTAATGGAGGGACACATTTTAAAATTACATACCTGGTCGCCACGTTTCAAGCCTGCTTCTGTAGCTTTGCTACCAAAATCTACACTGTCAACAAAGATTCCAAATCCCTTTTCTGACCCTCCCAGCAAGATAAAAGGCAAAGGGGCTTCTCGAGATGGCTTTGTTAAGGTTATCAATCTTCGTTTAGCTTTAGCAGCACAAGCAATATTTAACAGCCTCAAATGTCCACCCATTTTCTACAAGATAAAAGCATAATAAGTTATATATAACAACAGCCTGGCTATTCCCTGTCATCCCAAATTGTCAGGAAAAAACCCTCACTCTTACCTCCCTCTCCAAATTGTTCTCAAATTCTTCCAGAAATCGAGTCATAGCAGGATCTCCTTCAAAATCATTGAAGTGATTGTTCACCCACAACAATACTACCCGTGTAACCTGAAAATTCATCAATATTGTAAATATTTTGCTGGAATACTCAGAACAACACTATTGCCAAGTCCTTTAAAAATACTGTTCCTTAAAGGCCCAGTAAATTTCCATTGGAACCTTAAATAATATATCTACATATACACATATATCCAAATTAAACTTCACTAATATGCAATTAGTTATCAGAAAAAAATTAAGTATTAAAATTGTTTTCACTTGTATAAGCAATTGTATGCTGTATTTCATAATGAACACTACAAGTCAGAAAACACCGGCTGTATCAAATTTGATTAAGTAGGGAATAGTGCACACAGGTAGAAGGCAACAAGGTAGATCCATTTCTGACTTATAACAATTTCCTGTTCATGTACATTTCCAAATCTGCTTAGTTCTTCAAGCACATGATCACAAAGCTTACGATATGGCTTAATATTGGCTCTTGAATGTTGTAAGTCTTTAGATGTGCCACCATTAACTTCATTTGGCATTTACCTCTATAGACGAGCTACTGTATGTTTAGAGAGGCAGGAAAAACAAGATATTGCGAGAAGTAGGAAAGAGGTTTTAACAGCAAAAACATGCAGTTCCTTTCCCTAGAGTCAATCTTTCCATTTACTCCTCCTTCTTTCTCTCCACTGGCTACTCCCCCCAAGTAATTATGATGATCAAGTTGAGAAGAATCTTAGCTGGTATTTTACAGTTTGTTAGGAAAAAACTCTAACGGAATACTATTAATTAATACTAATGAAGATAAAGCCACAAATTAAGAGCTGCATTTTTTAAAATAATAGGTTTTACTATAATATTCTCTCTTTTAGTATGTGATTTGACCTGGAACATCAGCAGCACTTGTCCTGACAAAAGAGTTTTGGTGTCTTGAATTAATATCGATTCCTGCTATTTTTAGAAGTTGCTGAATCCAAAATGGTTGTGCCACTCAATGCTATCTCTAAAAATACAGTGGCATTTCTTCTTTTATGCTGGGAAAGTAAATCAGTAAGGATAAATCTCTAAACATTTCAAAATCTAGAGCTTAAGAACAAAGTCTCATATAAATTTTAATCAGCTAGCGCTAACCCCTGGTCATTCTTTGCATCTGCACAAAATCTAAACCTCTGCAGCCTCATGTGCTAAAGGTCTGACACCAGGCATGCAAAACCAACCCCTGCCACCCTCACAGTTTCTAAGTACTTTTCCTTTTACCCCAGAAAAGCAAACGAATTCAGAAGAATTGCTGAAATTAATGACCAAACTAATCAAGCACTTCCGAACTCCTCAAGTTCAGATTCTAACT
>QWTY01047551.1:31138-43791 GCA_008033365.1 Pseudorectes ferrugineus | reverse complement strand
GTCGCAAATAACAGAATTGGTCCCGTCTCTTGAATAAGGTTCTGACAGGCAGGAACCAATCTCTTCACTCTCCTGACCAGGGATAGGACTCAAGGAAATGGCTGGAGCTGTGTCCAGGGAGGGTTAGGCTGGATATCAGGAAAATGTTCTTCCCACAAAGGGTGGTTGGGCATTGAACAGGTTCCTCATGGCCCCAAGGCTTCCAGAACTCAAGGAGTGTTTGGACAAGGCTCTCAGGCATGGATGGGATTGTTGGGGTGTCCTGTGCAGGGCCAGGAGTTGGACTTGATGATCCTGATCAGTCCTTCCCAACTCAGTATATTTTGTGATTCTATGACATCTAAAATACTGCTTGCTCTACTCCCAGGGCATTTGTCCTTAGCAAAACTCACTTGAAGTGACGCAAGGCATGGTACAAGGCACTGAGGTCCTGGGTGTGCAGAACTCCATCACAGACATGTCAGCAGGAGGAGATGAAGAGGCTCCAGCCCAAAGCCCACACCCTCATGGCTGAAGGGCAGTGGGTTTGCAGTACTTGCACTGGATCCACACCCGATACATCGTCATCTGTTTCCCACGGTTCACTTGCAATCGCCGATCAACCAGATTCTGGATTTTCTCCAGCCCAGCTGTGGTGAACAGATGATCTAATTCATCTGGAAGCAGAGAGAAGAAGACTGAGGAGGCCATAGCTTTTCTTTAACTGACACCTGCTCACACTGAGGGCTAAGCTAAGCTGAAAGGTGTGCCAGCAGAAACCCACGGCCTCACCCAGGAAGGGAAATGAACAAACGAGACTTAATTACTTTACTAGGGGAGTTTAACATCACAGTTTCTCAAGTTTCCCTTCTAGCAAAGAAGGAAAGTATTATTTGGAGTACATCTACAGCTACAGAGACTTGACAAAGAAAACAGCAGTAGTTTCAGGTATGGGTACTGCCTCTAGTAACCAATTAAGGAGCATCTTCTGGTGAGCTGGGACAGAGCCATTCCTTCCCCCCCTCCCAGAGGAATTTCAGAGTCCACAAGAGCAAAGAACAGGATCAGACCTATGCTTTTAAATGGTGGCAGTAAGATCTGTGCTGCCTAGGCTGGAGGGGAATGGGATTCATTAAGGGTAAATTTGGGAAAAAAAAAAATCCTTAAACCCTACACCCTGTTGAGGCCCAATTAAAGCACTAAGAGCCCTTGAAGCTTCAACACTTCCATTGGCAGGTATTCCTGACCAAGCAAATAAGTCTCACAGTGCCCCAGTCCTGCTGAGCAGCAGAGCTTACTCCCAGAGCACGTGGTTTGTCTGGAGTTTCTGCAGGAAAAGCCTGACAGGCCCCAGCTTGTGCTCCTTTATCAGATGCTTTCCATTGTGAGGTGTTTGCCAAACATGCATTAAACATTAATTTTGTTGTGCCAAACAAGACTCATGCAGTGGGGAACAGTTCAGTTGTGCCACTGCTCTGACTGCGCACAGGAGCCTGTAGTGGAGGGACTGGAGGTGCAACTGGTGATAAACTGGGAGAATAACAACTGCTGCTAACACCAAGCAGCAGCAGAACTGGAGAGGCTGCCTCAGCTCCATGCTGAACCACACCCTTCTGATTTCCTTATAGGAGAGCAGCAAAATTAAGGGAAGTTCCGCTAAGTGGTGTCCATCTCCCTCCATCATCTGCAGGCAAGATACAAGGAGAGAACCTCCAATCCCACCCCTCCCAGGGTAGCAAACACACCAGTCTTCCTCTTAAAGGATTTTCCACTAAGGAATTCACCATGCCATGCTTGCACCAGAAACTGACAAGTCCAGGTCACTGTTTAATTGGGAGACACTTAACATTTTACAGTGCTCCAAGAAAGAGGATGGAAAGATATAGTGGCCAAACTGGAGGGCACAGGGACAAGAAGTGGTGAGGAGAGTCAGGGGCATGTTTCTGGATGGTCAGAGGCATGTTTCTGGCCTCCTACCTTGTGTGAAGAAGTAGACTCTGGTGCCATCACCTCTCACATAGAAGTTATCAGACAGACATTGACCTAAAGGCAAGACGGATATAAACAGTTACCAGTGATCACTTAAAAATCAACAATTGCCATCCAACAACAGACCCTTCTCCAGCACACACCGTGCTTTGGGGAATTAATGAGCTGCCTCCAAACAGGGCAGACACAGCTCCAGAGAAGCAGAATCTACTAGTGATGGGGCAAGACTTCCCAGGGGAAAGGAAATACCTTTCTTAAACCGAAGCTGGGCGAGATCATAACGGCCGTAATCTCGTAACAAGATCATTCCCCCTGGTTTCAGAAGGCGACTCAGTCTGGTCACGATGCACTGCATCCTGAGAGAAGAACAAACCAGGAGTGCTCAGCACGCTGCAAAATCATGCTTGCTTCCTTCCAAAAAGATGGAATAAAGTTCTACATGTTTCAACTTCACATGAAGAGCTACCCAAAGCCAGCAGCATTCTGAGCTCTCCCAGAGTCAGGTGGGTTGATTTTACCTGGCCTCTATTTTTTGATATTCCCTGATTTTGCTTTTTTTTTCTACAAGGATAACATCCTGCCACAGCAGGGATTAACTGCTCTCTCTTACTGATTACAAAAGGATCTCCACTGGTTTCTGTAAAACAAGTAATAAGTGAACTTGAAGAGAAGTGTTGTGAAGTAAAACTAAAGGGAACAAAAAAAGAGACTAGTGTAGGTTGTAACAATTATCACACTAAGACCACAGCACTTTCCTTACCTGTTTTCTGAACCTGAACCCTCCCTTCTTGCCACCTCCCACGTGAGAAATACATCTACTCTCTGAGCCTGAAAATCCAGCAGAATACTTTCCAAAGCGATTGCTCAGTGTGGCTGGGGCTCAGAACAGTGACCCCAGCAATGATCACCTGCAGCCACTTAGCACTTCAAAATCACCCTGTCCTCTGCCAGAATTGGTTACAACAGCAACAGCAAATACCTACAAATTTAATTTTCTGAGGCTTCATGGAAAACTGGACCACAAACAGAACAAACTTTAATTTTCCCTGATAGGAGATTATTAAAGAACTCTGGTTGTAGAAGAATTATCTTCTGCAACCAGAAGGAATTATTAAAACTTACTTCTCCGGGAGAATTGCTGAGAGGACAAAGATAAGAATAACAACGTCAAGACTCTCCTCTGGCATTGGGAAAGGACTTTGGTCATTGCACAGGTCATGGACAAATGCAAAGCACCGAGAAGTATCATATTCTGCATTGTTCTGTATTTGAGGGAGAGAAATTAAGAACATTAGTAGCAGATCCTGATCTCAGTATTAGCTGGACTATATGGATTATTAGTATTATATGGAGTATTTTAACTTTCACATAATCAAGTGGTGTGTCCAGAGTTTCAGCCTCACTGGACTTCTCTGTCAGGTATGTTCCTTGGTCAGGCAAGGAACAGGTGTGAAATGTGAAAAAATATTTACACACAGGAGATTTACAAATCTTGCTTTGGTCTTGTTACAACCAGACAACCAGCACTGAAAAAAAACCCCAAAATGGATTCAGCGTTTATTGCAATTTTAAGGTCAGAGTTTCCACTAAACTAACAACGGTAAGAAGTGAGAGATTTATACTGATAAATTGGAAACCTTTATATAAGTGAGGGTGTCAGGGCACCTCTCTGCATCATTGAAATCAGTACTCATTTCACCTACAAGCAGATATGCCCAATACCCCCAAAATCAAACTTGGTTGCCTAAAGTTACACTCTTAAAAATCAGATTTAGACTTCTTTTAGAAGTTGTATATTTTTCTAAAGCTGCTGCTACAGATTGCAGAAGCCTCTACAAACAGTGCTTGTGTCACATCCAGAGGAGGAAATGGATGCTGACTCTGGTGCTGTGCTCCCCTCTCATCTCAGGAAGTGACTGATTGCATTTGATATTTCATATATTCTCAGTTCTGCCTTGACCTGAAATTTATTAGTGGTATTTGTCCTTTGACTAAATCCCAGCCTCCTGCTCCACAAGCATGATCCTTCCTCAGCTGCCTGAGCAGAAGCAATCAGACCATGTTCCCAGAACTGTGGTGACAGTAACACACACACAAACCAAAGCCAGCTTCAGTTCCTGTTAAAAACATAGCCTGAATGTTTTCAAGGTTCGAGTTTGTTTTCAGGTTACTCAGCTAAAAGAACACTGTATTGAGAAAAGTACTGATAACCACAGGGAAAGAAAATCTGGCTGACTTGTTTGCTGCCAATGTGACATTTTGAGAACTTTTATTTCCCTCATTTCTACAATCTTTGATGGCTCATTTTCCAGATTTCCCAGTGTAAGGGTCAGCACCAGGGCTGGCTAAAACCAGAAAGCTGCCAGCACAACCAGAGAGTCACTGGCAGCTGGGATAGATTTGTGTTAATGGGCAATTGGCCCCAGATACTTCCCACATTTTCATAAGTCACCATTGAGATTACCTGGACAAGATCCACAGCTGTTGTAGAAAAATCACAGCAATAAACAAACAGGCCTGGGTCACTGCAATAAATCAAAGAAACTCATCATTTATATCAAGGAATTAAGGAATGTTTCAAATGCACAAAGCCCAGAAATCCTGGGCTTTTAGTTTCTGTGCAAAATCTGGTGGATTCCATTTCTCCTTTATGCTCATTATTCTCATATGGAACTGACTGCTTCCTTTTCCTTCTGGATCTAAAACCAAGGGCTTCCAAGCTCAAAACACAATAACCTGAAGCTGCAGATGGCAAAGATACCACTTGCATTTGGCCTTTCTCTGACATTGTCTAAACTAGGAACACATGGAACATTTTTCCAATTGTTTTTCAGAGGCTGGTATCTCATGCAGGTAAAAACCTACTGAGAATTACTTCATAGAATCCCAGAATGGTTTGGGTTGGGAGGAACATTAAAGATCATCCAGTCCCACCCCTGCCATGGGCAGGGACACCTTCCACTAGACCAGGGTGCTCCAAGCCCTGTCCAACCTGGCCTTGGACACTTCCAGGGATGGGGCAGTCACAGCATCCCTGGGCATCCTGTGCCAGGGCCTCCCCACCCTCACAGGGAACAATTCCTTCCCAATATCCCATTTATCCCTGCCCTCTGGCAGTGGGAAGCCATTTCTTCTTGTCTTGTTACCACTTACTTGTTGGTTTGTAAAATTGGGAAGACTGTATTCCCAGCCCCACAGCCAACCTGCATAAACAGAGCAGATGTACACAGTGAAAATAACTCCTTCAGCACGTCCATGCAGATAATTTCCAATCATCTCTCTACAGCCATGGAACGAAGAGCAACTCATGAGTAAAGCTTAGCATGGCAGTGACCATTCTTAAGTGTCCCTGCAAGATCCAAGTGTGTTAAGGTCTGAGGAACAGGATTATACGTGTGGGAAACCACTAAGCAAGTTCTTGTTGAAATCTTAATAACAAGCTATATATTGTTACTCTTTTGAAAGCTGTTTTTGCTGGAATCCCAAGCATAACAACCAGTATGAGTCACTGAGGCACTGGCAAAGACCATGGATAAATTACATTCACTTCCACAGAAAATCAGAGCAACAGAGAAGTTAAGTTTGCTTTACTCTAATTACACCTTCTACTTGTTCCCATTTGAAGAGATGATGGCTCACACAACTCTGTTTGGGGAATTTGCCTCTGAATGTTTAAGGAATCAGTAAAATTGAAACAGACTGAGCAGAAAACACCACAGAGGGTTTGCAGTGACAGATGTTACTGAAAGTGCTCAGGTGAGACAGAAAAGGCACGCTGAGAACACCAAAGTCTGAGGAAATCTTAAAAGTGATTAAAGATTAAATTCAAAAATTAGAAGGACAGTTCATACTAACTCTCCCTGGAAGGGCAGGACTTTCATACAATACTAAGTATTAAACAAATCCAGTAACATCTACAGTGAACAACTAGAGGTGGCAGAGCAAAAGGTCACAACCAGCTGTCAGGAGTCCGATATTTGTAATTGCCACAGACTTCTGTGGGACAAAGCCTGTATCAGTCTGGGATTCCCTGTTATCACAAGGGCCCTAAGGAACAAACCCAAGAGCATCTTTACATTCTTGGCTTCATTACTTTGTTTCGCACCTCTCAAGGCAAACAGGAATCAGCACAAACACGCAAAAGATAAATGACACGGGAAAGCTTTATACAGAGTAGAAGAATCAGCTTCTTCAAAAGATGACTTTTAAATGCTTGTTTGAACATCTGATAGCAATAGTTTGGCTTTTAAACTTGTAAACTTCTTATGGTCCTTGTGTTCTGCCAATTCAGAGTCTGAACCAAAACAAACCCAACAGATTTAGTTCAGTTCTAAACTGCCCTCTGATTTTTGCATTTTACTGACTGAAGGCAATCATCCGCTCCCTTGCTGTTTGGCAGTGATACATATTTTTATGTCCCAGTCACACTGACGCAAGGGAGGCTTTGATGCGTGACTTTAATTTACAGCTCTTACCTCTAATATACGGTAAGATGCAGCTGATCCTGGGTAATCCCCATCACTCTGACTCAGCTCACTGTCCTTCTGTGCAGCCAACTCCTCTGTGCGGCCCCCAGGTGGGCTTTTTATCAGGTTTAACTGACTCTCTGTCCTGGTTTCCAATGAGCAATGGCCATTTTCACAGCTTCTCAGCCCTTTGTTGTTGGACTCTTCTGTGTTACTAAATTCATGCACAGAATCTCCATTTTGGCTTGAGTTCCTGTTAGGTGCCAGCTCAGGAAATTCAGTGAACAGCCAGTGCCTGTCCTTGAAGAAGCCATTTTCATGGATTTTATAGAAGTCATCCCAGTATTTCTTAGCATTCACCTCATATTCCTCTGTGAACACAAGCAAAAACATCACCAGACATCAAATCAGAAGATCTCAGAGTTTAATCAGTTCAGAGAGTGAGGGATCACTGCAGGTATCTATACACCAACCTGCTTTAATAAGAGAGATTATTGACTGAAAATCACCTTTATTTAAATTTGCAATCCCACATAAACACTCAGCCTATGTCCTCACAGTCACTCTATTACAACTTAAAAAGGGAAAAGAGAGAGAAGAGGAAACTGTCTCCTGGTAGGATTTAAAGGAAGCTGGTAACAGAAAAAATCTCTTTGAAGGAGACTGGAATGAAGTAATCCAGGTTTTACTTCCATCTCTAACACTAACTTGTTCAGTTCACTGGAACAATTAATTTGGAGCCTGGTGACATTAAGAGTCAAGCACAACTCCTGAGGAATTTTGTGAGAGCTGCCTGGAGCTGAAAGCTCCTGTCCAACACACTGCTCCTATTTTCAGGTGGAGAAACAGAAAAATTAGTCAACTCTCCAGGCCTGGCAGGAAGCTCAGTTAGAATTTATGCAATCCTCCAGATTACAGGACAGCATGTTTTCCATGTTTTGCTGCAGTCCAGTCCAGACAACTTTCCATAGTTCTGTGCGCGTCAGAGCATCACACATTTATGAACTAAAACAAAAGAGGGGAGTCAACAGTGACCACTGCATTAAAGTACCAGTGGAGAGCTACAGTGGACAGGCTAAAGATGAACAGAATTAATTTGAGCAGCAGCACTTTCACATCAAACGGGTCATTCCAGGAGCAAGATGGGTATTACAGGGAGCTGGAATAGCTCTTACAAAGCCACAATCAAGTGAAATTCGAGTCACCTGAAAACTTATTGCCACACACTTTCACAGATTTCAGATCAAGTTCAGTCTAGGGGAGCTATTTCTTCCATGGGAAGCTACAAATCCAAGCGACTTTCTATGACCTCATCAATGTGATGAGTTCTCTGTCCTGGGAATTAACACCTAATTATAGCATCCTATGCTTGGACTCACCTACAGACATTAACAGCCATAGCCAGAAATCCCAATTGCATTCCAATAACAAGTAATTCCTCAACCATTTTTGCATGGCAACAAGTGCATTACTGAATAAAAATGACTGGAGATCATTATTAGCTGAACTGCTGTTTATTTACTAGTCTTCCTGAAGAACATAAAACTGTTTCAAAGTGAGACAGTAAAGTGAATCCAGAACACCTGGAAAAATATGTAGCCTCAGCCAAACATAGACAAAAATGGCTTTAACAAAGAAGCACTAATCAGTCATATGTCTATTTTTAGTAGGATCTATCCCTGCAGCACAAGGAGCTATATATAAAAATAATCTCTTTACCTCAACTACAAGGATTTTCTCCTTTTAAGAAGCCTTGTCCTTAAACCCCAAGCTGAAGGAAACTTTAATGTCTGATATTAGACACAAGCAGTAACTTTGTGCCATGATCTCACTGTAGGTCACAGTGAGCAGGGCCAGGTCAGTTCACTACTTGCATGGAAGAACTCAATGACTGCTGATGCTGGAAGAAGTGCTATTGATCCAAACCCTGGCATGCTCTGTCCTGAACTGTCATTCTCCCATGTACTAGCAGGAATATGCAAGGCTTCTGGGGCTGAAACATTCTTTCACCTAACAAAAATACCAAATCCTGATTCCCGCTCATCTTCAACAATCCCATGACAGCCTGACTGCAGTGGAATACTTACCTGAGATGCTGGGACAAAATTCCAGCCCATCCAGTTTGGATCGCCCACATTTTTGCCACATTACACTAGTGAACAAGACATTGTGCTCTTCCTTTGTTAAATTCGTGTGAAATTCTGTTGGATGCTATTGAAAAGCTGTTATACTCCAAACCGCATGTGGGGAAGCTTTATTTAAAGCTCATTTACCTCGGAGCCTGGTGTTTTCAAAGCCCTGAATAAAGGATCAGTAACAATATACATACAAAAACTCAAGGGCCAGCTGACAAAGATCATACAAGAAACAGATTTAAAGCGAAAATATGACCATGTGAATTTTTCAGTAAGACTTCCAGCCAGAAAAGTTCACATCATACTTGTTTCAGCCCCTTTTTGGAGTATTAGCTCACAGTGCCATTGGTGTGCAAGCCAAATTCCTCCAGAGACTTTCCTCATAAGGACTCCTGACTTTCTGCTCACCTTTGTAAGCACACCCGCAAAGCCAAGCCCCTACTCACCCCTTCAGTCTGCAAAAGAAGGGCAAAAAAAAGTAACTGTTCACAAAGACGGGAAGAGAATCAGGGACCTCCTGAATTGCAAGGGGGCTAATTATGGAGCCTCAAAAAGAAACCAAGAAACTTGGACTTCTTTCTCTTTCTTTTCCCAGCCAGGAGACACATCTTCCACATACCCACAGAGCTTCCCTCCTTCTTCAGAACAAATCCTGACATCCCCAAGAAGTCCACAGAATAATACAGCTATAATGACCAATACTCTGCCTTTGTTCTCCTCCTTGGACATTCTGATTCTCAAACTACCAGACCCTTCAGGCACATTTCCCTGGGCTGCCTTTCCCATTGGAGCCATCCCATTGTCTCCACACGATTCCCAGTGAATAGCAACCATCAACATTTGACTGGCCTCCATTGTTCAGTCTGGGAAATACATCATGGAGCCCTGACAAACTGCTCCAACAGCAAATTGCTCCACAATTTCCTAGTTGTATATAGGTTCTCAAAGCATGACAGACAGCACCCTTTAATGCTAACCAGATTTTAAAATGAACTCAACACAATGAGCATCACAATGGAAAACTGCTGGATACTTCTAGGAGTCCAAGAAATTAGGAGGGTTACTCTTTGGTGTAATTAAATTTGCTATTGTGAACACAGCTGGGAGCTATATGGAAGTATCTTAATAGTTCCAGTAGTGCTCAGCATCATCTTACGGGTGACACACGCAATTTAATTTGAACAAAAGGAGCAGATCCACCCTAGAGCTCGGCACGGTATAACAAGATACCATCATCAGACAAGTTTCTTATCACACTGAAGAACCATTTCACCACCATTTAAGGGACTGGATGATCTTTACCAGGTGTGGAGGAAATGCATTATTAACCATCCCAGAACGGCTTCAACCATGACTTAACCACAGAGCTGAGCACCTTGAGCTTGTTTCAGGGACAGGTAAGTTCTGCATTTTGGATTGATAAATATCCTTTAAGCCAAATAAAATAAAAACTTTGGAATCCCTTTGCTGTCTATCTGAGGACAAACAATCAAGATAAAATAATTTTTCTTTCTCTGATGAAATTCTTCTCATGCAGTTTGTTTACTCTGTAGAGACAGATATGCACACTACTTTATCAGACTCTTTAAAGAGAAAATCAGTTTGCATCAGGGCTCACTTCACAGCAAGCCAGCAAAAAGAGACTGGCTACTAGCAGTTAAGCTTTAAAGAGCAAAAAATAAGCAGAGGCAACAACTCTACATTCAAAGAGGTTTGTTGACAACAAACACTAACAAGTATTTAAACATACACAACATGACAAAGAAGCTCAACCCAATCTGACTCCTCCCAACCAGGAGGAGTCTCTGGAGAAGGTGGAAGAGTCACAGAGAGGTAAATTAAGAACAGAAAGGTTCCTCCTCCTCCATTTCCCACTATCAAACACGTGTTAATGCCTTCTGAGTGACTGGGAGAGGGGGAAGGGAGGAATTAATGATGTTCTGATGCGGCTCTGGCCAGACTGTTCCATTTCTGGCACAGGGCCACTCGCATGAGGATACTCTCCAAAAGTACCTTGTTTGTCTTGTGGCAATAGTTGTGAGCTGTTCTCTTGAACTTTACTCCTGGCACTGGCTTCCTGCTCTTCTGACCATTCCACATTATCCCTGTTGCGAAAAATAAGATGAACTAGAGCTAAGCATGGTAGGACAAAGACAGAGGGAAAGAGAAAGGTCTGGAGAGCCCTCCAAATGGACAGGTGTGCAGGTGTGATCCCCAATTCCAGCCCAGCACCAGCACAACAGCCTAGTCAGCACATGCAGGTCCTAGTCCTGAAGGAATTCATGGAATTGCAAACAGAAGGGATCCTAAATCTGTCCCATTCTGGATAGTCACCCAAATTTAGAGGGAATAGATCCTTGCCAAAACAAGGGCACTCAGCACAAAACTACATTGTCTTTCTCAAGTTAAAACAAAAAAGGCAGTTGGGTTACTTGGAAGGTAAGTGTTAAATTAAATCAAATTATGAGAAAAATATGCAGGAAGCTTTAAAGCAATAAGAATTATTAATAACTTCAATGCACATACACAGCTATTCTGTCATTAAAGTGATTCACTTGGCCTTTTTTCATTAAAACAAGTGAATGAAAAACAGAATACAAGGCCCAAGAAGCAGTTCTTGTCTCAGAAGGAATTAGTCTTTTGATTTTAACTCACAAAACAAAGGCTTAAATGTTAAGTCTGTGAAAAAACAGATTACTAAGAATTTCCACAGGAAAACTGAGGATATGCTTTTGTAACATACCTTTAGTATAGAATAGTCCCAGAAGGAATGACAGACTGACACATATAAATATTACTTAATTACAAGTTAAGCACACCCAATTCTTAACAAGGTATAGCAGCCAGAGACCAAAAGTGGATTTATTTACCTCAAATATGCAAAATACTTTCAGTTCCCAGCAAATTAGAGAATTTGGATGTTCAACTGACTTAAAACAACTTCTGCATCCAAATAAAGAGCTCCTGTTCCAAGCACACACCCTGGCACAACCTCACGGAAGGAATGATAGGTTATGGATTTCTGACAGCAGGTAATTTACCTTTATTAACCACAGCAGTAAAACAATTGCTACAACCACAGGAGCCTGAGGAATGCTACTGCTTCGGGAGGGGCTGAGAATAGCTCAGAATCCCCTGTCGATCAGTCCTGAAGGCTCAGGACACCCTGGGGATCAAATCCAAAGGTTCAGGAGCCCCCAGGGGATCAGTCCCCAAGGCTCAGAGCTCTGCAGGGATCAGACCCAAGTGCTCAGGACCCCTGGGGACAGTCCCGAGCGCTCAGGACCAGCACTCCCGAGCACCGGCCGCATAGGGCAGTGCCCTGCCCGGGGATGCCGGTCCCCGCCCGGCCTCCGGTGGCTGTCCGGCCGCCAGCCCTACACCCACCGCTCCCTCAGCCCGGTCCGCGCCCTGCTGGTGTCTCTCGAGGCGAGCCCGGACAGGAGGGCGGTCACCGCGGTCCGGGCCCCGTGAGGCGGAGCGGGCAGGTTGGGGCTGGCCCATTACACAGCGCTTGGCTACAGACACCGCAAATCGAAGGGGCGACGGCGAGCTCGCCCGGCCACCCCCACCCCACCGCCGGGCGGCACCACAGGGCAGTAGCTCCCCGGGCGGCTCCTGGGGGTCTGAAGCGGGCAGCGGCGGCAGCCCACACGCACCAGGCATTGTGCTGGAAGAGCCGGGCGGGGTCGGTGAGGAGGCGCCTCCCGAAAGGCCGCCGCTCCCGCGCCTCGCTGGGCGCCGCCATGACGGGTCCGCCGGCGCCGGAAGCGGAAGCAGCACCGCACGGTCCGACCCGAAGGAGGACTGCGGGCGGGGTCACGTGGACAGTCAGATGGGGCGGTGCCGCGGGAAAATGTCGGGAAAGGGCCCGGAAAGGCCTTTTCTGGAGTTTATCCCAAAAGGCCTTTTCTGCAGTTTATCCCACATTTCAGGGAGTCCCGGAACGGGACAGATTGGAAGGGACCACAGGGGTTCGTCTGGTCCAGCCTTCCTGCTCCAGCAGGGTCATTCCAGAGTATATGGCACAGAATCCCAGAATGGTTTGGGTGGGAAGGGACCTCAAAGCTCATCCAGTCCCACC
>QWTY01047551.1:0-30953 GCA_008033365.1 Pseudorectes ferrugineus | reverse complement strand
GGGAGAAATTTTTTCCCAATATCCCGTCTAACCCTACGCCTTCAAATTAAACCCATTCCCCCTTGTTCTCTTACAACGAGGTGTAGTGGGTTCAAATTCAAGGGATTTGAATGGATTGTCCAGGACTGCCTCCAGACAGTTCTGGAGCATCTCCAGGAATAAAAACTCCACACCTTCTCTGGGCAATCTGTTCCAGTGCTTGGTCACTGCACAATGAAGAAGTTCTTCCTCCTGTTCACGTGGAACTTCCTGGGCATCAGTTCGTGCCTGTTGCCTCTTGTCCTATTGCTCAGCACCACCGAGCAGAGTCCAGCTCCATCTTCTCGGCACCCCTTTAGATATTTATTTATTTGGCTGCTGGGAAGAGGGAGGGAAGATGAAGGAGGAAGGAGGGAAGTTGAGGAGGTCACCAGGATGATCAGAAGGATAGAACACCTCTTGTACAAGGAAAGGCTGAGAGAATTGGGATTGTTCAGCCTGGAAATGAGAAGCTCTGGGGTGACCTAATTGTGGCCCTTTCCAGTACCTGAGGGAAGCCTGCAAGAAAGATGGAGAGAGACTCTTTTACAAGGGCCTGGAGTGACAGGACAAGGGGGAATGGCTTCCCAGTGACAGAGGGCAGGGTTAGGTGGGATATTGTAAAAAATTCTTCCCTCTGAGGGTGGAGAGGCCCTGGCACAGGGTGCCCAGAGAAGCTGTGGCTGCACCTGGATCCCTGGAAGTGTCCAAGGCCAGGTTGGACATTGGGGCTTGGAGCAACCTGGGATAGTGAAGGTGCCCCTGCCCATGGCAGAGGTGGGACTGGATGTGCTTTAAGGTCCCCCACAAACCATTCTGGGATTCTGTAATTTTGTTCATAGCATGCAAAGGGAGGCACAGGGTGACCCATCTCTTTCCAAATTTTGTGGGGCTTCTTTCTGCCACACTTGAGGGAGTCTCCATCCATCCACACTGGTTGGTTCGGTCCCTGAGCTCCTGCGGGTGGCAACCAGAGAACAAAAGAGGGCGACATTGGCTTGTGAAACAGCCCAGCCCTGCTCAGCACCAGCTGCTGCACCCATGGCTTTGGAGGGACCTGGTACCTGGGGGGTTTTAACTGCACAGGGGTGTGACACACCCGTGGTGGCACTTCCAGCAGTGCCTTTGCAGAGCAGATGGCAGCCGTGCAGATGCTTTTGGATGTGCAAAGATAGAAAGCTTTTCTGGAAATCTCATCTTGGGGCCCCTGTGTTTTGTGTATGTTGTCATATAAGGCACAAATACCCTAGTAGAGAGGGGCACTTCCCCTCTGTCCCACAGAGGCAACTCACCTGATAATCTGAAACAATTCTCCAGGGCAGAGATGCCTACTCCACCCACTTCCCAAATACTTTGAGGTGGAGGATTCCTCTGGTAATCAAAGCTGCCTGAGTAATTTTTCCTAAGGGCTGAAGAGGAAGAGAGTGGTCAGAGCTGTGACTGAGCCTTGTCCTGCTTTCACAGAGCTCAAAGGGAGCAGAGATCCCAGCAGCCTTGAGGAGATCTGGACAAGTTATGCCATGGGGATCCACCCCCATTTTTCGCAGTGCTGGTTAGGTGTCTGGCAGGGAGGACAATTCTCTGCAGTTTATCATTAGCCAGAAAAGGTAAGGTCAACTCCTTCTGTGTCCCATCTGGTAAGAGAAGAGTTTGGCCTCTGCTCTTGTAGCCAGGAACATCTGGAACAAACTGGAAAAAGGGAAAAAGTCAGAATCTGGACTAAATTCATTGGCACAAATCCCCATCATAGCATGATGCCTCTGTGGCACCTGGAGGTACAAAAATAAGGTACCAGACCCTGCTGAGACAGGGGAGGATGATTTTACTGCTGGAGGAGCCATCAGTCCTTCACCACCAGAGACTGGCTTCCATGTTTGTCCCATATGGGTGGGAACCACTGCAGTATTTTAAGGGAATCAGTTGCCTCGTGTTAACATCACATCCTTGTCATCTGACAAGCACCAGTACAGGCATGCAGGAGGCTTTTAACTAATCTGTTGGTTTCCAGAGATTTCTAGGTCTCCTCCAAGGAAAAAGACCTTAGATACCTAGCCTTACCTTCCTCTGCCCTAAGGCTTCCAGCTTCCCTTGCTGGTCAGGTGAACCCTGCTGGCTGTGGAGCCCAGGATGGAGTTGAAGTCCTGAGTGTCACCTCTATGCCCTAGGGAAGGGCCCAGGCAATGTTTGAATGGAGCAGAGAGTGTTGCCAGCAGCAGGGACAAGCTCTCCAGGGAGATTTCAGGCTTTGGGAGTGATGGCAAAAGGGCAGCTGGAGAGACTCCATCCACAGAATCCAGACTTGACACCTCCCATGGCTCTGGGGTCAAGTGAGTCTC
Organism: Pseudorectes ferrugineus; assembly: GCA_008033365.1. Lineage (NCBI taxonomy): Eukaryota > Metazoa > Chordata > Aves > Passeriformes > Pseudorectes > Pseudorectes ferrugineus. The sequence goes on along the minus strand of QWTY01047551.1, from coordinate 28,599 downwards.
CTCTGTGACCAGGTCAGAGCCCAGATTATCCACAATGGCTGTGCCCTCTGTAACAAGAAAGTGTTGGAAACCTCCCCTGCCTGCTGGCAGTCAGTGCAGAGAGACTTGCTAAAAAGAGGTTATTAATAATAATAATAGTGACTCCTTTGCCTTTCACCCACTCCTTCCAACTCAGGATCTGAAGAAATGTAGCCGCAATAATGCAATGAAACTCCCTCCCCCCCAGCAGAGTTGGATGCTGAGGCCAAGGAGGATTAAATTATCTTTCCATGGCCACTCATCACCCATCACCTCCTTCAATGCTCCACCAAGTGTACAGACACAGCCCCTTCTCCTGTGCCCCACTGAGGGATGGCACTGCTGAGACACACCAAGTTCACACTGTGCCTCTCTGCCATGTAATGCAAAGCAAAAATTCAACCCAAGATTAAGGGGAGTGTGGAAATAGAGAGAATTTAAGCTGTGCTGAGTGCATGGGGTGTCCCATGTCAGAGTGACCCAAAGAGAGTTGCAGAGACCCAGCAGCCTCCCTGTGCTCCTGTCGCTGGGCTGCTGAAGGAGAGGCCAGGTAGGAGCAGAGAGCAAGGAGGGGAATGCCAGTCCCCTCCTGTGGTGTGTCCTGGGCTTCCTGCAGCTCCTCGCTGGCTAAGGGGATAGCTGGAATCTACATTTTGGATGTCAACCATGTCCCCAGGGCTATGGGGGAAGGTGGAGTTAGTCAGTGGGGAGATATCACAGAGTCATGGAATGGTTGGGGTTGGAAGGGACCTTAAAGACCATCTCCTTTCACCCCCTGCCATGGGCAGGGACACCTTCCACTCTCCCAGGTTGCTCCAAGCCTTGCCCAACCTGGCCTTGGACACTTCCAGGGATGGAGCAGCCTCAGCTTCTCTGGGCACCCTGTGCCAGGGCCTCACCACCCTCACAGGGAAGAATTTCTTACCAATATCCCATCTAACCCTGCCCTCTGACAGTGAGAAGCCATTCCCTCTTGTCCTGTCACTCCAGGCCCTTGTAAAAGAGTCTCTCTCCATCTTTCCTGTCAGCTCCTTCAGATACTGCAAGGCCACAATTAGGTCACTCCGAAGCTTTTTTTCTCCAGGCTGAACAATCCCAATGCTCTCAGCAAATATGTTTGAGGAAGGGGAGCCCAAAATACAACAACCTGAATTGTTCTGTGATTTTGTGCCGAGGGAAATGCAGCATTTTGGCTTTTTGTTTTTAATTCCAGCTCTTTCTTCTCTTCTTCTCCAAATCTTAAGTTTTCTGCCCAGCAGATGCTCCAGATCCTGAACTATCCCAAAGTGCCGATGTACTCACCATCCACAGCCATGTCCTTCAGCACCTCCTGGAGATTCTGTTCTGGAAAGTGGATTTCCATTGAGAGTGTTGGGGCTTCACCACTCCAACATTGACCTGCTTCCTTAGAATGAATGGGGAGATGTGTTTCATTTCAGAAAATTCCCTAGAGACCTAGAAAACCCAGTTCTAGGTTGTGAATCAGATGAAATGCACCTTAAATCATCTTCTGGCTGCATCGGAAGTGCTTTGCTCATTTTTGGGGTTTATTAACAGAAAACAGTTTACAAAAGGAGTTGATGGTGTCCAAGGAAACAGAGCACTTCAGCGCTTCCAGGAATTAAAGTAGCAGTAAAAAGAATCCTGGACTTAAGTGCTGCTGTAGGAGTTGTGTCTGTGGGATGGGTTTCAGGGTACCCCTACTCCCTGGAAACCTCCGTGGGGCAAATGTCCCTGTCCAATGTGGGAGATGATCCCTAAGCAGCCCAGAAGGTGGAAAGCTTGGGCCGAGCACGTACAGACACCACCATCTAGCGGTGCCGGGCTCCAACAGCCTTCATGTAGCCCGGAATTGGCACGTTCCGCAGGGTTGGAGCTACTACCACTCCCAAATGGCTTCTCCCAGGGAGCTGAGAGCAACCACGAATCCACGCCCTGCCCCAGGAGGGACCTCCGGCTGCTCACTCTCCTCTACTCCGGCCGGCACAGCGACACTGCCTTGATCTTGGGGGGAAAAAGCCACTCCAGACTCCCAACAGCCGCTCCTTGTGGTCATGGGCTTGATGCTGCAAATAGCCATGCCCCCTGGCACCAAGGGGCAGTGAACTGGGATAAACTGGGGTCTTGTCTCATCCCACAGCTCCCTGGGAAATGGAAGTCTCCTGCCTGAAAGGCATATGTGGAATCGCTGGGGTTTCTCCAGTGAAAGCAGCTCCAGGCAGCCTGGGGGGGCTCATCCTGCTTCTCCATGTTGCAGCCAGGCTCTGCCTTTGCCTTTCCCTTTCCCTCAGCCCACTGGCAGACAAAATGCTCCTCCTGGGGCCAAACCCAGCTGGGCCCACCTCAGCCCAAGCCCAGATCCCACCTGGGTGCTGGAATCACCCACTGAGCCCCTGACTGGCACAGCTGGGGACACTGAACACTGCCCCAGGTGCCCAAATACAGTGTGGGTTGGGGGCACCTGGTACCCTGGGGTGTGTGGGGGGGTGTCAGAAACCCAAGCAAACAGGATATGGGGTGCTGGGGTTCACTCCACTTGCAAAGGAGTGAGGTGCTGCCAGTACCATAGTCTGCAGTGGCCTTTGGCCCACCTTGTGTCCCTCCAACTTGTTATTGACCCTGAGGAGGGAACCAGTAACAGAGCAGAGACCCCCCATGTGGGGCCCGCAGCCCTGCTTGCCCTGGTTCTGCCACCCCTCAACCCATCTAATCTCAAACCAGCTTCCCCAGTTGTGCTGGGGTGTCAGGGGCTGCCCTCAGGGCAGAAGCCTGGGCACAGGCTGGGGACACTGACACTGTTAGTAGTCTTGAGGGGGTTTTTTATTATTATTTTTATTTTTGTGATGTGAATCACTGACACTCTGGTGCTGCCCATCCATCCCCGGCCCCCCTCCAGGGCTCAGCCCCAGATCCCACCCAGCACCAACCCCTGCCCCTGCTCCCACACTGCTGGGACACTGCCAGCCAGGGAACAGGGACACAGGGCCATCACCAGCTCAGCCAAAAGCTGCTGGGGCCTTTGGGGGCCAACCCCACGCCGGGAACAATGTCACTGTTGCGTTTTGGGGCAATTGAGGGGAATTGAGCCATTGTGCTCTGGCAGGGCAGGGACCAGGCAGCAGCACTGTTACAGCCCAGCACTGCCCCTGGGACAGCTCTTTGTTTTCCTCCACGGGTGACACACAGCCCCAGGCAGCAGGACATAGCCTGAGCCCTGCCTGCTCTTCTGGAACCCTGAGCTACACAGAAGTCCAGAGGTGGTGCAGTTACACAGTCCAAAAAACACAGAAAGGGGAGAGAGGCCAGATTCAAGGGGTATCGGGTGTCATGACCCTCCCGAAGCAGCTGCTTGCACAAGCTGTGTGCTGTGGCATGGGGGCAGTAGAGGCGGACAGGAGGAGCTCAGCGCCATCCCAGGGACTAAGCCAGGCTGCAGCTGGGACCAGCACAGCTGATGCTACACGGAGTTGGCAGGTGGTATAGACTGAATGCAGTGGAGGGAGTGAGGGAGGGCACTGTCATGTGGGGCACAGCTTTTTACCACCCTCGGTCACAGCAGCACCAGTGACATACGGCTGCAAGAAGAAAGGAGCTGCTGGGCTGCTCGAGCAGTGTCCTGAAGCCCCAAAATCAGCGATGGCTCCTGCCTGCTGGCAGCTGCCCTGTCCCCAAGGAGAAGGTCCCTGTGCCCAGAGGGACCGAGGCCAGTGCAGAAGGGGACTCCAGGTGGGCAGAGCTTCACCAGCACAGGCTGTGGAGGAGAGCACAGCTCATCATGTGGTTAAAGCAGCTGTTCCTGAAATGCCCTTGGCCCGATGAGCACCAAAGAGTTCGCAGACTGACAGAGATCATCCCATTTCTCTGTGTTCAGTGTATGGAGGGGCCGCTGGCTCTGTGAGCGACCCGCTGAGGTAAGGACTGAGGTTGGCCATGGAAAGCACGTCCCTGCAGTTACAGTGGGGTGACAGACAACAGGGGTTGGGGGCAGTCAGGGACTTGTTAAATTACATGCAGTCATTCACACAGGCGGACACAAACAAGCTCTTCTGTAAACTGGGTTCCAGGAGATCCCAAGGATCCTCAGCTGATCCCATGGCCAGTGCTGGATGTGGCATCCTTACATGTTCCCGCGGTATGTGATGTTGGTGAAGGTAGATGTGGCCTCTTTGTATAAAGGGTTGTGGGTCTGGAGGAAGAAGGAGGATGAAAAAGAGCATCATCACTTTGTGCTTGGCATCAGCATTTGTTCTACTTAACATCCGGGGTAACTGAGGCACCGTCTCAGCATGGAGTGGTGGATCCCTGTCTCAACCCAAGGCTTTGAATGAGCAATTTCATGGCTCCCCATAAGGTTTCATGGGGGAGAATAGGGAAAAGCTGCTGTGGAGGAAAGGAAAAGCAGCAGGAGCTCAGGAGGAGAGAGACCTCTTGAAAGAGCCCCCCATCCCATCCCACACCATCCCTTCACTTTGTGGGGGGTTAGGAGATGGCAGAGAGGTGGGGGAGAGGTACCAGTGCTGTCCCAGCCCCCTCCCTTGTGTTCTGGGCTCCTCAGTGCTTTCCAGCATCCTATGGCAGGAGGGACCTTCTGCCTCACTCATGGGATGGAAACACTGATGTGAGCAGTGAGTAAGGGGGTCATGCTGCTGACAAGTGCTTGGGATATGCTGGAGGTGGGAAAATCATCTAGGACATCTCCTATCACCTGTGCACAGCCCCTGGGACCACAGTGGGCTCAGGGAAGGGGTGTCCCAGCTGGCAGTGTCACCCTGAGTCCTGCCTGGGACACTGTCCCGGGCTTTAGAGAGGAATGGGACAAGCTGGTCCTTAAGGACCATGTCATGTGACCACAGACAGCAGCTGGGCTCTCATGCTGGGAGCACTGGGATCTGGATCCCTCAAGCCAGGGGCTGTGGGGTTTTGGGGCTCCTGCCCAGCACACTCAACCCACTGCCCCTCACCGTGTCCCACTTGGCCCTGGCCTTCTCCTCCTCGAAACGGGCGAACTCACGGCGGTCGTGGATGGTGATGAGGAGCTTCCAGATGAGCAGGGCAGCAAGGCCGATGAGCAGGATGGCACCTGTCACTGAGAGCAGGACCACCAGGACATCTGGCCCCTTTGGACAGTCTAGAGCAGAGAGGAGGGCAGGGTTGGGGGGGGCTCAGCACCCCCAGGGCAACTAACAGCATCTCTGGGGCTACCTGGCCATGGGTATGTGGAGCTCCTTTGGTCTCAGGAGGGCATCATCCTCCTCTGCCAGCAAGCAGGAGCCTCCACCCTGAGCACAGCAGGCTCTGTGAAGGAGGATCCCATCCATGGGGTACCTGTGCCAAAATACTTGAGCACCTGTCTGTAGGGTGGGGGTCTGCACCCAAGACTGGAGCCAGATTAGGGGCATCACAGGTCCTGCCCACAGTGGGGAATGACACCGGAGACCAAATCCTTGTGCTGGTGGAAGTTCGCCCCAAACCACCAGTCCACTGACGCCCCGCCCCGGCCTGGCTCTCTGGCTGTGTGTCAACACTGAGTTGGCAAACGGGGGCAGCGAGATCCGCTGTGAGCATCCGCAGCTCCTGCTTCCCCTGCACACTGCCCAGGGCCGTGTGGCCACCCCAGCCCTCGCCTGCCTCTCCTCTCCCCTCTGGCTGTGGGGCTGGGGAGTGTGGGCTGTACCCTGCCTATGGCAGACAGCTGCAGTGAGAGCTGGTGACTGCCTTTACGGCCCTGCTTCCAAAGGATCTGCAGCCACATAGCCCCAGGCTCAGCTGAGGTCAGTGGAGAACCCGGGGCTGCTGATGGGAGCCTCCTCTTATTTGCTTCCCAAGAAAAATCACCCCCCCAAAGTCAGACACAGGATCAGGGCGGTGGGAAGGTTGAACCCCCATCCTTGGCCTCAATGAGGGGATGAAATAACTTTGGAAACGTGATACCTGAGAGGCAGGAAATCACGCCCCGGTGGCACTGAGCAGGGAACAAAGAAGTTCTTTAATCCCTCTCAGCCCCCAGCTGTGGTACCCCGTGAGCCTGGCTGGAGTGGGAGGTACAAAGAGCACTCAAAATCCCCCTGTTCCGCACAGAAACCCAGCACAGCACATTCTGCACCCCCCAGCCTGAGCGTGGCAGCTGGGTCTTACCAGGCTCCTCGATGACGTAGAGAATGGACTTGCCACTGGAGTCCTCGTAGTACTGGAACCTCATCACACAGTCATTCTCATCCTTATAGGTGCAGTTCACGGCATCCTTGCCCCTGTCACCTGCCAGAGTGAGAGGCTCAGAGCCCCCATGCTGAGGGGTGCACACACAGAGGGAAAGCGTGTGGCAAACACAGCCTCCTGAATTTCCACGTGTTAGGGCATGGGTTGGGTCTCCTCTTACTCAGTTCCTGCACCATCTCGATCTCGTCACGACACATGCGGCTGCAGGACTGCTGCTCCACTAGCTTTCCCCGCTCAAACTTCTTGCACTCCACACAATCCCTGTGGAAGAGGAGGGAGGTACCGTGAGCTTCTCCATGCTCTCCTCAGGGAACTGACACACTTTTCAGTCTCAGGTTGTGGAAATCACCACTATCTGGGCTGCAGATAGTGAGAGCTCCTGCCACTAGTGCTGCCGGCTCCACGATGGGATATGACCCTTTCCAGCTCTCTGCCAGCCCCCAACGTGGTATGACCTGTCCCAGCCCTCTGCTCTCTCTCACTTTTTGATGGTGCAGGCGTCCGGGCAGGTGGGGCACTTCTCACAGGTGTCTCCGTAGGAGCCGGGCTGGGTGCACTCGCAGCGGCCGCACACGCAGGAGCCGTGGCCACTGCACACCAGCCCATTGCTGGACATGCAGGTGTCAGTGCGTGTGGTGCAGTTGCAGTAGTCGCCTGTCCAGTCTGAGTCGCACAGACAGTCCCCACAGCTGCACTGCCCGTGGCCTGGGGACAACCAAAAGGCATCTAAGTGTCTCCACAGATCCCGTTAGCAATTCTCCATATGGATGCCCATGACCCAGAGTGGCAGCTCACCCTCTGTGGGCATGGCAAGGCAGACCAGCCACCCAGGACAACTCCTTTGCACTGTCCTTAGGGTGGGACACAGAGCAGCTCACACCAAACCCAGACGTTCACCACATCCCCAACACTCCTCTTATCCCACCCAAGCAAGAACAAACTCCTACATTTCAGGCTGAGCTGCCCCAGCTCCAGCAGCAGCAATGGGAGATGCTCCGTCAGACCTGTCTCTGAGCAAGTCAAGTTCTGGCTGTGGCTTTGAATTTCAAATTGTGTCAGGACATCTGGTGAAAGCCCCCAAGTCTCACTCCTTTCTCAGCCCTGGACCAGGCAGGGAAAGCTGACTGCTGGGAAAAGCCCAACGCACGCTCACCGAGACTGGTTTAATCAGACAGACAGACAGGCATGCTCATATCCTGCCAAACCCTGGAGCTATTTGGATTGTGGTTTGATTCCAGCTCAAAGACGAGACACCGTAAGTGGTGGAAACACTGTGGAGCTGCACGCGCTGACCCGTCCTAAGCCCTGAGCACAGCAGAACACGTTGGGAATGCTGCTCCCGGCGGGGGATCAGCTGGGCACCGTCCCAGCCATGGCCTTGGAGGCACCGGCATGTGAAATAAATGTGTAACCCCATTAATGAGGAACTAGGGCTGAGTCACAGGAAAATAGTGCCACGCTGGGTGACAAGGCATGGAAACAGACGGGTAGGCTGGGGAGAAGTGGCTCAATGGGATGGGATCGATGCCAACAGGGTCAGAGAGTTCAGGTTAATTAACAGCCCATCCTGGCCAGCGGCAGCTCTTCATCATTGCCCTTCACCCATCCTGGGGACCTGCAGCCCTTGTTCAAACAGGAACAGGCTCCTTGAGGACACTGACTACTCAGGGTGGGAGAAACCCAGCGTTTCCACCTCCATTATCAGCAGACTGTTAAGATAAAGGATCAATCTGAGCAGCACAGAGGCAGTGTGAGCCATGAAGTTGGCCTGAGGGGCAGGTGGGGTCCCAGAAACTCAATTTGGGGAACATCAGGGAGCAAGAATCGAGTGTCATCTGGCCCCAGGTTTCACCTCACCCAGGCTGGGCTCCAGCAGAGTGGAATCTTTGGCCACTGATGTTTTCCTGGGGGTTTTTGGGATTTCAGCAGGAAAGTGGTGGCTTTTTTTGGCACTCTGTTAGCAGCTACCTATCCTGGGCTTACAGAGGGAGGCTGGGGTTAGGAAAGGGGGTGGCTACCCCTCTCCCATTCCCCCCTTGAATCAGTTTTGAGGCGCTCTGCTCCTGGAAAGGATGTGCCACAGTTACATGTCACCTCTCTCACATGCCTTAAATACAGGAGATGGGCAGAGCATTGCAATTCACTCAGACCTTCAGTGTTTACTGGAGATCTGTATGGAAGGAACCTCAAATTAAGGTTCCTGGTGGGTAAGAGGCCCTGGCATATCAGGACATTTGGAACTGCTGTTGGAATGGGGGTTCTGCAAGAGGGCTCCTTCCCTGGGAGGAGAACCAGAGAACCCAAGGACCTGGTCCTCTCTTCCCAGTATTGAGAGCAGCTGGACTGGAGAGGGGGAGTCTGGGAGCATGTGGAAGAGATGAATATTCAGGAGGGAAGATGCTGTAAGGACATCGAGGAGGGAGGATTTACTTCCGCAACACTTTTGCCAACGGGAAGTCTTCCAGAACTGGGTGGAGTATAAAATCCATCTCTCCCCACCCCTGCCCTTTCACCCCAGGGGTTTCCTCCTGCAGAGCAGTACTTCTGATGTGTTTTAGCTGCGGTTCAAGCAAGGTCCCTGCCCTGTGCACCCCAGAGCTGCTTCGCTTGGTCCCCACCAGCCCCAGCAGGCCTCCTTTTTAACCTTCTAGCCCATCCCCCCTCTCAGCTCTCAGGCACAGGAGGCGATATCAGCTGCCAAAAAGGGAGTAATTCCCCTGGCATCACTTCAGACCAAGGCTGGTCCATGAAGATCCGTGGCTGAACAAGCCAGAGGTGGGGACAGCTCACGGGAAAAGCCCCAAAATGACTGGTGTCTCCCTTGCCCATGATCTCAGGCAGCCTAAACAGCCCCAAGCTGCCTCCCTGCCAAGCCCAGCACTCACCCGAGCACATCTGGCCCTTGAAGCGAACGCAGGAAAAGTCGTCGCACTCGCAGTACTTGCCCGTCACCTTCCCGAAGTCGCTGCTGTGGCACACACACTGCCCACAGATGCACTCGCCACGCTGGCTGCACAGGGGCTGGCCTGGCCGGGGGCTGCAGTTGTCCTGCTGTGAGGGGTTGTACTCCTCCTCTGAGCACTCGCAGTGCGAGCCCAGGCGCCCAGGGTTGCAGCGGCACACGCCGCACTCCAGCGTGCCATTGCCGCGGCTGCAGGATGGGCTGTCGGCCTCGGCACGGCTCTCACAGGAGCACTCGCAGTCGAAGTTCACCAGCACTGTCAGGCTGTCCTTGAAGCCCACGGGTTTGATGGTGAAGGATTTCTGCTGCTCCTGGGGGCAGCCCCGCACTTTGGCCTCGATGCTGAAGCTCACCTGGAGGGCAAAGGTGTGTGTCTGGATGTCAGTACCTGCTCCAGTCCATGCCCCAGCTTAAGGAGCTCAGAAATGGGACCCACCAGGTCTCTTTGGGCTCATCAAAGCTTATCAAAGCTGTCCCAGCACAATCTGGGCCAGAGAATGTGCCTGCCACGGTAACCAGGCAAATTTTAGATTCGATATTAGGAAAAATTTCTTCACTGAAAGGTTTGTCAGGCATGGGCACAGGCTGCCCAGGGAAGAAGTGGAATCACTGTCCCTGGAAGTGTTCAAAAAACCTGTAGATATGGTGCTTAGGGACATGGTTTAGTGGTGGACCTGTCAGAGATCAGTTAGTGGTTGGACTTGATCGTCTTAGAGGGCTTTTCCAACCCAGATGATTCCAGGTTCCCATGCCCTGTGGGCAGCAGCCCAGGCTGAGCTAGAGAGATCGTAGAGTTTGCATCCAACAGATTCAAAAAAGCATTTTCCTCCTTGCACCCACCCCGCTGGACCTCTCTCTCTCTAGTGCTGAGATTCCAGGGTCCATGTCACCTGGGAGGTCATGGGACAAGCAGATGGCGCTGGTGCAGAGCAACAGATGACCTGGTAGTGCTGCTATGTAGAGGGGAGAAAAGCCAAGCCCATGAGCAGGATCCTCACCGTGTCCCCGATCTTGAGCCCCATGCAAGACTTGAGCCCAGGGATGACCTCGTTGTTGAGGCAGGTGGCATTGAAGGCCAGGGACAGCTCTTCAGGGAGGTCACGCACCTCCAGCTCCACTTTGGAGCGGATTTTCTAGGGGAGGAGAGAGGAGTGATGAAGACACAGCACAGGCTGGGCAGGGCTCAGCCCCAGGAGGGTCCTCCCCTGCCCCTAGCACCACAGTGATGCTCCCACGCACATGAGAAAGGAGCCAAGTGCCCTGAGTCTTTCTCAAGACTCAGCTGTGTCATTCTCTACAGGGAAGAGTCTTCAGGATGGTAAGGGACAGGCAGTAAACACAGTGATCTCCCACCCCTGGGGTGCCTGCACACATGGGTGGAGGAAGATGCTCACAGCTGGTCCAGGGAGGATGCTCGGGGCTGGGGAAGCTGACAAATCTATGTGGGTTGTTGGCAGTGGGAAGCAGTGGCTATTTTGGGAGGAAGAGAGCTGTTGTGGGGCCATCACACTGCACACTCACCCCGTAGGAGTCCACTATGAGCTGCAGGACATTGCTGGAGTCTCTGGACAAGGTGCCCACGGTTGTGCCTGGGATCAGCTCACTGTAGTTCTGGAAGAATATCATAAACAGGGTCTGTTTGTGATGGCTAAATGTGCCATGGCTGGGCCAAACCCCGTCCAGGCACATGGGAGCTTTGATAGGACAGGAGACCACCAAGCCATGTCCAGCCACCCATGGCCCACCAGCCCCCCAGGAAGGTGGCTTTGCACAGCAGCTGGTACCTGGTAGAGGCCAACAACTGTATCCGTCACAGCAAAGATCAAGTTGATGTTCTTCTGTGAGAGTTTCTCAGTCATCAGGCCCAGAGAGGGATAGTCCTGGGGAAGAGGGGAGGTACAGCCTAGGAACATGCACACCCCCCCACTTTGGTCCCCGTCATGCTCTCCAACCATGGCTGGAACACCTTTCCCATCCCATGGGGACCCAACAGGAGCTCTGGGCTCCACAACCCCATGCCTGGGTCAGGCTTTACCAGTGTGGTGGTGGCAGAGTAGAAATTATCCTTGCCAATGTGGCACTGGGCATCATTGGGCTGCACGATGCCAGCCAGCCGCCCGTCCAGCGCGATGTGGGTCTTGGCGTCCGTGGTGAAGACGAGCAGGTGGGAAGCATCATTCCTCCAGCCAATTTTTTCCTGCAGTGAAAGGCAGCTCCCAGTCATGTGTCAGCACATGCTGAGGGCAGCCCCATGCGCTCGCACCCCACTGCTGCCTTGTGCCGGGGCTCACGGCTGGGCCTTAGAGACCAACCTCTGCACAGGGAACCAAGGCAATTGTTCTCCCAGGGAAGTGCTGTGGGAGTGGGGTCTGGAAGGTGGGCATGGGCTGCTTGTAGGTGAAAGATGAGTTTTAATTGGTTAGAGTGTTAATCAAGGTGGCTAATGACTCAGGGATGCAACATCTCCAGCAAAAGCAAGGCGCAGGCACAGGAGGTGTTGTCCCTTCTGGACTGGTCACTGCAGGGCTGACATGGGATTGTTCCCAAGCACCTGCTCCACTCTTCTCCCCTACCATGATCCCATGAGAGTCCTGCTCTTCCCTTGGCTATTGGGCTAGAATGTCTCACTTGAATGTTCACTCTCTCCAGAAATGAGTCACACAACAACTCAACAAGGCTTATGATCATGTCCTGGAGGGGTTGGTTGGTCCCTGCCAACCCACCTGGCCCAGCCTGGTGACCCAGTCCTGACCCCAGCCAGGCCTTCCTGCCCCTTACATCACACACGGTGGCCTGGATGATGGCGTCGAAGCCGCCCTCAGGTGCGTCGCGGTTCCGGGAGACGCTCTGCTTCCGCACCTCCTCATTGAAGCGAGTCACCTCATCCGTGAGCGACAGGACGTGTTTGTACCCAAACATGGGCAGGCAGGTTTCCCCAATCCTGCAGGAGGAGAGCACTCAGGGCACAGGGCTCACCGGGCTCTTCCAGCTCCCCTCCCTGCCCTACAGCCATCCCGCATCCCATGGTCCTGCCCAGGATGTGCTGGAGGGACCCAATCCCCCCAAGATCCTGAGGCTGGTGAAGGACCTTTTAAATAAAATTAATGTTCTAGGGATGCTGGGCTCAGGTCAGCTCCCAGCCTCAGTCCTGCTGGGATTTTTAGGAGTAATTTTCTTCCAGCCTCAACATTTCTTTTGAAAAAATGATGCAAAATTTTTCCCTCAAGAGCTTTCCAGTGATAACGATATTTCTAGTTTAGATCTGCTCCTCCTCCCTGTGCCAGCAGAACACAGATTGCAGCAAGGTTTAAACCCTGTCCAGAATCAGGCACCCACTTTCTCCACTTCCCTCCTTTCCTCCCAGCCTCAACTTCACTCCTGAATTCTCTGCCTGCCCCCCTCTTAGTAGCACAGAGGAACAGGGAATGGGGGATGAATTCAGTTCCTAACACCTCTGCCATTCCTTCCTCCTCACACTCTTTCCCTGCTCCAGCCTGTTGTCCTTCCCATGGGAGACAACCTTTCAAGAACCTCTCAAACACAGGTCCTTTCTATGGGCTGCAATTCTTCACCAACTGATGGGGATTTCCAGACACATTCCGGTGGTGTCCCATCAACTTCTAGCCCTTACAGGACTCCCTCAACCTGGACTTACTCATAGCAAGGGTTCTTGACGGCTTCTGGAGGAGATATGTACATGTAGGGGGAAATAGGTTTGTCCACAAAGGCCCCGAAGCCGATGCGTAGGTTGCTGGTGAGCTTACGCATCTCGCTGGCCAGCTTTGTGCCCAGGTTCTGGATGTTCCTCAGATCGTCCTTCATTGAGTTGGACAGGTCCATCAGGTAGTAGATGTCCACGGGGTAATCTTCCACTTGACGCACTTGGACGTGAAAGACCTGGGAGTCATCTGCAAAGTGACAGGGCAGTAGAGTGAGAGCTCCTCTCCTGGAAAGGGCAGGGGGGCTCCCCACAGGATTAGGGAGAAGGGGTCAGCAGGAACCCAAGGGGATGGTTAAAGCTTCTAGGAGGAGACCATCACCCTTAGACAGAGGGGCAAAGCCCTTAGTCAGGAGCTTGCACAGGAGATGTGCTGTGCACCCCTTGGAAGTGTCCAAGGCCAGGTTGGATTGAACTTGGAGCAACCTGAGATAGTGGAAAGTGTCCCTGCCCATGGCAGGGAGTGGAACAGCATCGTCTTCAAGGTCTCTTCCAACCCAAAAACCATTCTGGAATTCTATGGCAGATGGGGGTAATGGCTCCTGTTCTCCTAACCTCTCAGTGCCAGGACATGAGCAGATCTTCCTTTTCCAGGGCTGACCTCCCAAGATATCCTACAGGAACAGCTGGATGGAGTGAGGGAAACCCTCAACCCTCAAGCAGGTCTTACAGGGATCACAAGGCGGGATGCAAGGCTGCTTTGGACTTCTCTGAGCTTCCAAGGACTCCGATCATTTTCTGTGCCCTCCTCCATCCCCATTCCTTTCCTGTCCTCTTGGGTCTCCCAGCCCCTTCTGAGAAAATGTTGGTGAAACATCTTCCATTGAAACAAAAACCTCCTTAGAAAGAACCTTCTGGGAAACAGCCCAGTTTTGATGACTTTTGCACTTAAAAAAAGAGAAAAGCTGAAAACACTTTGAGTTGACCTTTTCTTTCCACCTTTTTAAGAGACACAGGTCCTTTCTTCTGATCTTTGAAATGGTTTCTTTGAAACATAAGCCAGGGCACAGCTGCAGCCTTGTCGGAACACCTCAAATTTTGAGAGAAAAGGCCTTAACTGAGCTTAAATTATTATTGTTTTCACATTTCTGTCTAAATCTGCACGCCACATTCTTTCTGGATGAAGAAAGTTTCAAAATTTATGACAGCCCAAAAAGCTCCATCCCCTCTCCAGCTGTGCTGGGACCCCACCATGGAGCCAGGGGTCCCATCTTTGTGCTTAGAGAGCAGCTGTTTGTCCTCACTGAGCTGAAACCCTGAGGATTCTGAGCTTGTGGGACATGAGCTGTGACCTGTCCTGCTTGTATCCTTCGTGATTTGGTCTTGGTTCATGAGTCAAGGCAGATGACTTATGCCAAACCTTCTTGGTTTGGCAGAGATGGTGTCAAGCTGGGGGTCTCTCCTCTTTATTCCAAGGAACAGGGATTTACAGCACTCAGAGCAGCACACTCACCTGCCTCTTGACCACTACCTTTAGACCTAAAGAGAGCAAGGGCCACTTAGTAGCTCCATGTCCCCATTGCGTGGGGACACCTCTGCCTGCTGTCCTTCCAATGGGGCAGGACTCCTCCTGGCCATGCCCAGGGATGTGCACAAAGGCCATGTGCCCGATAGTTTTGCCTCCTGCCTGGCATCCTTGAAACTCCTGGATGCTGGCAAAGGACCAGAGCAGTTAATTGGCTCCAGCCTGCCTGGCTGAGCAGAGCCTGGGAAATTACAGGGGTCTGGTGGCAGCCCAACCCTGCCAGCTGCTCCGTGGCTCGTTAGATATGAGCTTACTTCCACCCAGCCATTCTGAGCACAGCAGCTCAGGTCTGAATGACTTTATAAAATACCCCCAGTGTTGCTGATGTCGCATCCCATCCTGTCCCTCAAATACCTCAGGATTGAGGCAAGAGAATGAACACAGTGATCAGACAGCTCAGCTTCCCACCAGAGATGTTCTGGAGGATTCTGTGCAGCCGCCAGCCCGGCCTTGCCCCCAAAGGACATGAGACCACCTTGGCCAGCAAGGCAGAGTGATGGCTCACTCAGCGCCTGAGCCCTTTGGGTTATTCCCACTACATCCCCCACTTCCTACAGCGCTTACCTGGCCGCAGGTTCAGCTGTATTCTCTGGGGGCTCATCTGCGTGGTGGCGGACCCCCCTGAGCCCTTGTTGCTGAGGGGCCAGTCCTCCAGGACGGTGACACTGCTGCTGGGGGACTCGATGTGGTCCTGCCCGCAGCCGTTGTGCAGGAGGTTGGCACGTAGGTCACAGCGAGGGGTGGACTGTGCCCAGACCTGCGCGGGAGGGACACGGTCAGAAGCCTCCCAGGACTATGCTGGGAGAAGGAGAAAGGCCCCTCCCTTTCCCTGGAGAGCCCCTGCTTTATCACACCTAACTCCAGACCAGCATCGGAGGCTTCTTGGGGCACATGGTCTCTGCCTGAGGAAGGCAGCAGACAGAGGGGATTTGGGATCAGCAAGTCCTGCTGGGGTTCAGACCAGGAGCCCATCAGCCCTTGCCAAGGAACGATGGATAACACATCCCTGCCAGAGGGATAACCTCCTCCTGACTCCTGGCAGCTGGAGCCTTAGGTTTGGGTTTTGGCAGAACTAAAAGGAAATCCTGTCTCTCTGGGATGGCTAGAGGAGGGTGCGGCAGGATGTGAACATGGCAAGCTGGGTAGAGGCAGTGTGGGACTTTTAAAATTATTTATTACTTTGACAAAAGACAAATCACCTTTCCCTCCCATTTTCCCAACACAGGCCCTTAGAAATCCCGCCGTGAGCAAGAAGCATGTCCACTGTGGGTGAGCTCATTGCACAGAGCAGTGCTCAGTTCCTGCCAGGAAGTGGATCTGACCTATCTCCAGCTCTCCAGCTTCCTAACGGACGGAGCCAACCAGGGAAAGGAGCACCAAAAAAGGAGTGAAAGAGTGCAAAGGCACCGGGGCTGTGGGAGAAGCCTTGAAGAGCCTGTCAGGGGCAGGAAGCACAAAGTGTGGAGTCATGGTGAGCTCCAGCCCTGTCCCTCCTTTCCTAGAAAGCTCCTGGCTCCTCATCCTTATCACAGAACATCCAGGAGGGTTCATATTCCTTTGGTTGCTTATGAAGACAAATATGGGAAGAATTTCTCTCCCAGCCCAACACTGCCGCGATCTGCTGCCGCATGTTCCTGCTCAGCCAGCACCCACCACCCCCCCCAAAGGGATTCTGCATCTCCCTCCCCCAGCCCAAATCTTTCTACATTGGAGTCCTCCAGCAGAGGACCAGCACAGCCTCTTCCTGCAGCAAAGGGAGGTGGCACAAGTCCTGGTGGGGCTGGTTCAGTGCCCTTCCTGCTCCTGGGATGCTGGAATCCAACGCTGAGCCTTCCAGTGCTAGAGAGGTTCCCATGCAGGATATCAACTGCCCTGGGTTCAGGCTGGTCAAGCCCAGGGATGAATTTATATGTTTTATGCAAACGAGTAGAAAAACACAAATGGTGTCAGGAGGCACTGGCTGGCCCACGGCCCTCTGGAAACAGTGGCCAAGCGATAGCCAAAAAATACATCAGCAGGCGTGTTCCTACCCTGCCCCCGCCCGGACAGTGTGCTGACAGAGAGCAGGACGAGTCATCCCTTCCAATTAGCTCCCTCACACCCACCCACCCACAAGCTCACCCCACGGCGCTCCCTGCTGCGGGAAGGGGTGGCTGGTTCACTCCAGATCCCATCAATGATCACGTACATTCCTGTCCCAGTCAGGGAAATCACTGGAAAAATATGTGGGTAAAAGCAAGCTGGGCAGGTGGGTTTTGACCATCGTGCTCGGTGATACCTGGAGATCCTAGGGAGCTCCCAGGACCTCAGAGGCCTCACGGCACCTTATGGGATTAGCAGCATCATTCCTGCTGGGACATTTCTGTGGAGAAGCTGTTTCACCCCAGGGCTGCATCCCTTTCTCTGGAGCCCTAAATATGGTGACTGACTCAAGAGTTACAGGAGCCTCCCCAACAACAAAAACTACCACAAAAGTGGGACATTTGTCTACGAGGCCCTGGCAGCTCCTAGTCTGTTTTTGACCCCAGGCTCTGCCACTTTGCTGACTCAACACCTGGGGCACAGCCCTAGTTAGGAGCACCCCGGAGGCAGCCCAGGCTTGCTGGTGACAAACTCACAGCACAGGGGTTTCATCCATGAGAAACCCATTCCCTGTCAGCACAGCCCTGACGGCATCAGCTCCCTACGCGGAGATGTGGGGGAGAAGTGTGCCCCCTCTCTATCGCAGCCATCCCACAGCCCTTCCCAGAGATGCTCGCCAGCTCTCCCTGCCCTCTGTCCCACTGCAGAGTGGACATCTGCTCACGCTCCCTTCAGAATGGGAAACCTGATGATTTTATCCCAATCGCTGCCTCCAGAGCTAATAAGTGAGGGCAGGGTCAGGCAGGGCTCTGGCAGAGCCAGTTCCATCCCTGAGCTCCCAGGGTGGGAGCCTGCGGGAACTTGCGTATTCCCCAGGGCATCTCTGTTTTCATCTCGGAGACAACCACATGCAGCATTAGCTTCTCTGCAGGAGAGCTCCTGGGAGTGCTCAGAGCACAGGTAGCTACACAAATTAAGCTAAAACCTTCCAGCAACTTCTCTAAAATCCAAATCTGGTCTAATCTGGCCTCCAAGAGACCCAGAGTGGGTGACATTTTGGGTGGGTGAGACCCTGGAAGAGCTGTCACAATAATTTCCAAAGGGATTTTAGAGATATGTCTCAGTGTTACAGCTTGGCTGGCTTTTTCAAAAAAGGCAGATGAGAACATCTATTTGTTGGTAAGAGTGGTCAAGGTTTCTGAAAAATAAATAAAACTCAACTCTCCTCTGCATCAGTGCTCGGGGGGGCGTGAATGATCACAAGAAACCACAATGAAATCCTTCTCCAATCCAAAACCAGGAGGGAGCAGGAATAACTCATCACCCCAGGCTCCTTGGGAGGGCAGCGTGAGTGGAAAAGGGCTGTAGTGGGAGCTGAAGGAGCACAAATACGGGCACTGTCCCTTTAAAAACGGGGTGAGGGGGGGTGGGTGCAGTATCAGAGACCTCCCCCAGCCCAGGGAAATTAAACAAACCCACAGAAAAAACCTCATTTGCTAAATTAAGACAATGTGGTCCAGATGTTGGAGGCAGAGTTGCTGAGCAGAGCACACAGCCCGGCTCTCCGGGGGCTGGCTCTGGCAGTAGGACGGCTCCCTCGCTCTTGTCGTGTCTGCCCGGGAGCACAGCTCGGAGCAGCACTGGAAATATTTCCTTTTTTGGAAACCTTTGCTGATCTGGAGGAAAAAAACCCCATCACGGCTCCCAGTGCAGTGTCAAGCCACCAGCGCAGCCCAGGAGCAGCGGCTGGGAAGGAGGAGCCCAGCCCAGCCCAGCCACCATTCCCCCTCAGAGAGGGGATGGAGAGGGAAGCCAGGCCCCTTATCAAGCTGCACGTTTCAGCCACTCCTTGCGGGAGATAAGACGGGCACAAACATCTTTATTCACACCACGTGCCGAGAGTCAGATCTGACAGGCACAGCAAGCCAGAGGCCTCCTCTCTGGATATGCATTGATCCCAAAGCATCAGACCATGCTGGCATGATCCAACAGCATTTTCCACCTTGGATCACTTTTCCCAGGTCTTTTCCAAGTCCCAGTGGGCACTATGGGCACAGTTGCAGCTGACAGAAGTGGGACTTCAAGGATAGAGAAGGAGAAAGCAAGGAAAGCCTTGAAGAAGGTTTCATCACCTCTCCCCATCCCAGCCTCACCTCCCTTGGCTCTGTCCTGGGGCTCCTCTCCCCTCCCCTTGGGAAACTCCCTCCTCTTACCCAATGGATTAACCCCCAGGGCAGCATTTTTGGAGGGGAACGTGGCAGATCTGCTTGGCTCTCACCTACCCAAACAGGATGATTTGAGAGCCACAGCTCAGCACTCACATCCACTTTAGCTCAGTAAACAAAACCAGGCACCTTGTCTTCTTCTCCCCTTATTTCTAATGAATAAAGGCTTGTAAACCCAGGCCTTAACTTCTAATGAGTATTTTCAATTCCTCCTTCCAGGCCTTCCAGGCCCCCTTCCCTTTCCAGCCCCTCCAGGAATTAGGCTCATTCAGCCAGAGCTTTACGACAGGTTTTCAAGAAGCAAACCAAAAATAAACTAAGTTTTAAAATGTACATTATTTGAAAGATAAAGCAAATTCCTAGTGGAAACACCACCATTTCCCAGCCAGCTCAACGTAGCTCCCACCAACACACCCAGATAAGGGGCATATTTTTGGAGCAGGGCAGAAGCAGTGCCCACTGACCAAGTGCCTTGAGCCGAGGTCTGAGCCAGGTGCCACCAAGGAATATGTTTAGATACGATGGGAACAGATGGAGACTGAGCTTGTGGCTGTAACCTGGACTCATCCCAAAGGTTCTTCCCTTCCTTTACATCCCCCCTGCCCTTCTCAGGGATGTACTTCAGCCCTGCTCAGCCCCCAGCTCTTACCTCAGCAGAGCACCAGGCGCAGAGGGGACTGACAGCCAGGCACTGCTTGCAGGAGTTCACCCCACGGGTGGTGCAGATGTTGCCCCCTGAAACAGCAAAACAGAACAATTACAGCCCACAGAAAAACTCACACGTGTGCTCAGCCACCAGCTTCCCGAGCAGCCAGAGCCCCACCAGGCCCTTCTCTATCCCCTTTGCCACCCGCAAACCCTGGATGTTGCCTCCTTGCTCTCCCCAGCCTGGTATGAGCTGGGCTTCATCCTGCCCAAGGCTGAACATCATTCCCTACCTGCCAGCTCCTCAAAGGGTCCTCTCACCCCTGCAGCATCACATGGGTGTTGGAGTGAAGCCCTCACTGCTGGCAGGGGGTTCATCTACCCTCATGCCTCCCTGCAGATGCTTTGGGGCAGCAGGAGGGGAAGGGGTGAATTCCCAGGGGTGCAGGGTGGTACCCACAGCCCTGCCAGGAATCGGCTGCCTCTTCCCACCATCCTGACCTGGGGTGGTCAGTGTCACCTTGTGCAGACACTAAACTCAGTGGCTGGTCTTGGCTGGGCTTCAAATCCAGGGAAAGGAGAGGAGGGAAAGGGCACAAGTCCAGAAATGTGCTGGTGGTGGTTGGCACCAATGTCCCAGGCAAAGGCTGGGCTCTGTCAGTGGCCGTGGAGACTCTGGGAGACACACACTGGCACCAGTCCTGAAGGTCAGAGGCCGGTGAGTCCATGGGGGGGAAATTAAAGGGCCACAAAATGCCTGTGGGCCCCAGGGGCAGGAGGAGCTCCTCTGGCACAGACCAGACTGGGTGGCCCTGCGGTTCCTGCTGCCAATGGCCGATGTGACAAGTGGCTGGGACACAGCTGCCGCGGTGCCACCCTTGGCTCTTCCTCCCTCCTGGGCACAAGCATCTCAGCAGTTTTAGAATTCCCCAGGCAGAGCGAACTGTAGCCAAGTGCCCACTTGGCTGGGACACACTGCAGCCCAGGGAGCCTGGGGGATGCCGGCAGGGAGCAGTGGGCACAAGGGCCTCCCCTCTGCCCTCTCTGCCCCCATCCCTGCCCAGAGCTGTCCCAGCATGTCCCACAACCACAGGAAATGCAACACAAAGCAGAAAGAGGAAATGGTGAAACCACATCATCAGACCTTTGAGCAGAACCACAACCACAGCACCGTGCACTCCTGCCTGCTGGCATGTAGCCGGGAAGTGTGAGTGTGTGTTTGCCCGTATGTCTATTCGAGGCGGGTGTCACAGGCTGTGGCTTTCCCAAGGGCCAGTGGCTGCTTGGGGATGTGCCCCAGGGTGTCCCTATCGCACCTCTGACACCTGCAGTTCCCACTTGTCCCAAACTAAACTAAAGGCTGCGCCCAAGTCCCTTGCTTAGCACCAGCTTTGGGGTAGTACCCACACCCAGAGCTCTCATCATACCCTGAAATACCTGGCTCTGTGTGAGGATGGGACAGATTTTAAATGTAACATTGCCCAAAAGAGTGACAGGTTGGTCTCCAGTGCTTCCTGCACCTCAGCAATGTGCCAGCAGCAATACTGATCCTTGGGTGGACAGGGCTGGGAAGAGGGAAGGCAAAGGGCTCTCTGAAAACAGCAACCACAACATCACCTCCCACATCTCACGCCAGCTCCTGCTGAGTCCATCAGCAGGACTGAGGGAGTGAAATCCGTCCTGCCCTGCCAAATGCCGGTGGCCACAGCCAGGGCACGTGCCATGGATTTGTGCTGTGCCGTGCAGCTGGGAGGCAGCTCAACCCTCCGGGAAGCAGGGAGGCCCTGCCCAGACAGCCCTCAGGGACAGGGACAGTCCTGGCAGCTCCAGGTGCTCTGGATTAAATGCTTAGAGCTGCCAACTCCAGGGCCACTTGCCTGAACGTGGAAACAGCTTCCAAATTTGCAGGTCCCTGGGGAGCCCTGATACTTTGATACCTGGACCAGGATGACAGCCCCTCGCTCAGGGATGGGGAGAGGTGCCACATGCCAGGAGTTTCCCTGCTTTCCACTCTCATGTCCCTCATGTAGTGGCCATGTCCAGCTGCTGGCTCACAGCTGTGGTGGCTCAGCTCTGCTCGGGCAGAGTTATAGCACCGAGTGCAACCAGCAACACTCCTGGTCCAGGCTCCTGTTCAATGCCAGTGTGGGGTTTGTCCCCTCAGGGTGGGTTTTAGCTGGTTTAGTCACCTGGCTCTGCCCCAGCACCCACCTTGCTGGGGAAGGGCAGAGCTGACAAGGGCTCCACGAGGGCTCTGGGACATGAGACACACCGGTCCAAATCCTGCCTCAAACAGGTTTTCCCTGTGACTTGACCCAGTCCCTCAGCCACTCCCTGCCTCAGTTTCCCCTGTGCAGTGTTAACCCTGGTCTCAGTGACACCGGGTTCCACTGAAACTCCATGTGGAGGATTCCAGGGTCATGTCTGCCGCATGCCTCCTCATGCCATGAAATCTGAGCTTGGGGCTAAGGAGCCCCAGGACTGTCCCTCTGAGCTCATCTGCTCCTCACCATTTGGTACAAATTACCTCCTGCCTGTGTGCAGCCCCTGGACCCTAGTGGTTTCCTTTCCTCCCCTTCCGCTGCCACCCCAAAGCCCAGGGATCCTTTATCTGGTGTCCCCCCCTTCGCTGGGGATGTAAATCCAGTTTTCTGGTGGATTTTGGAATGAATGCCACAGGCCCAGGCAGAGCAGTGTCGTGGCTGGGGAGCTGCACATAGGCTCAGGTGGGGCTGCAGCTGGAAAGTCCCTGTGGGAAGGATGCTGCCATTCGCAAGGCTGCTCTGGGGTCTGGTGTCACATCATGGCACCGTGCCATTGCTGGTGGTTTTGCCTGGGGAGTCCCTGGGGGTCTGTATCTGCCCCCAGACTCTCACAGCCTGGTGGTCCCCGTGGTGTCCATCACTCCATGGCAAAGACACGTTCCTGAGGATGGAGGGCCCTTCCCTTCCCTGGAACCAATCTCCAGCACTGTACAGGGCCGTTCTTGGCTGCATTTCCATGCGGCTGGACGGAGCAGGGCCTGGGCAGTTATGACCATCCAAACGTGAGGCTGGTCCTGCTGTGAGCAGGCAACTGCACCCCCCCACCATGGGGAAATGTCCCTTTTTTGGCATTCCCATCACTGATTGCATGGCTGGATGCAGGGATGCAGTGTTGGGAGGGTTTTGTGGGAGCAGGGACCTTGCGAGGATGTGGGAACAAAAGCACAGATGGGGGGAAGTGGAGGATGTGGGGGAGGTGGAGGATGTGAAAGATGGGGAGAATGCTGCAGCTGGAGTCCCCTCAGGTTTTGGCTCTGTGAGTGCCTGGCAGTCCTTCCCAGACTCGGACACTGCCTGGCTGTGAGCAGGTTAACACAGTCCCAGTACAGCCTACACTAACAAATTCTGTATTTTTTAAGTGACTTTTTTTTTTTTTTTGGTCTTTGGAGCTATTTTTCCGGCCATAAAAACTAATAAACCCAAGTACAAAACCCGCATTTTTAATCTGTGATAGCAGTAGCAGCTGCTCTCACACAATGAGCTGATCCTAAAGACTCCAGCTTTTGAAAAAAAGCAATCCTGAAATACAGGGAAATGGGAGATAAACTGTGCAGAATGATGGGAACCACCCACCTGGGGCTGGGCAGTGCTGTGGCCCTGAGAGAGGTGAAAGCAGGGAATCCCAGACTAGTTTGAGTTGGAAGTGACCTTAAAGCCCACCCAGTGCCACCCCCTGCCCTGGACAGGGACATCTTCCACTATCCCAGGGTGCTCCCAGCCCCATCCAACCTGGGATTGAATTTAGGGAAGTGATGCACTTGAAACACCCCAGACATTTGTGGCTCAGCATCACCCTGTCCTGACTGGAGAAAATTACTCAGTCCCAGTCTGCACTCGGAGTAACCTCTGCGTGGTGCAGGAGCAGCCACACACTTTGTTTTCCCCCTCTGCCAATTTGAGCAAGAATGAGCACAGAGAAAACCTGATAAAAACATTTGAGGAAGCTTGATAAAGGCACAAACCACAGCCTTTCTGCTTGACTCAGAGATAAGGATCTGGGCTTTCTTGGCTGATCCCCACCCTACCATTCTGAGGGTGTTTCTTCTCTTGAGCCTCTCCCTTCCTGGCAGCATCTTCCTGGGAATGGGGTGCCCCAAACAGAGCACAGGCACCAGAGATATCACCTGCACAGCCCCAAACTGCAGCTCTATGAACTCAAACTCTTGCAGGGGTTATCCCATGTCCTGTACTGATGACAGCTCCATCCGGCAGCAGATCGGAGCCTCAGGCTGTTCCTGGGAATTCCCCAAAGTCTGGAATTCTTTAGACAGAACAATGTTGCCCCAAACCCCCTGAGTCTGGCCTTGAAAACAATGTGACCAATTTATAAATCACCATTTTGCAGTTTCAAGATTTACTTTGAGCCCTAGGAACACACCTGGGGAGGAGCTAGTGCTTTTCCAGGCTTTTCTGTACTTCTGACATTGGAAAACTTTTTAAAAATACAAACTACATTTGTCTCAAGATCATCTGATGCCAGAAATCAGTTTTCTTAAAGAAAAGCATCAAAATAACATGAGAAAAATAACACAGGACAGCAATGCTGACATAAATGCCTCCCCTTAAAATGTACAGAGACAGGGAGGCATTACCTGACCTGCGATTTCTCCCAGTGAATGTTCTGTTTCTAAAGGATGGAGCCTGAGTCACACCCCAGTCCTTCCATTACAAACCAGTACCCAGAGCCAAACACAGAGTAGGTAGAAGATATAAACTCACCACACCCAGTAAGAATAACCCACCGAAGTATGTCTTGACCCTGTAACATCCTTGAGAACTTCCTGGCCCTGACCCAGACGAAGCCCAACCGGCCTGAGCTGCGCTTCGTATGTGGGAACACGCTGCAGCTCAGGCTGCCAGCTCCCCCTCCCAGTGATTTTCCCGTGAAATCACAGACCCTGGGAATGCAGAAATTCCTGGGATTTGTAGAAATAACAGGCAGTGACAGAAGCGACAGAGTAAACCTACCCCAGCTGCCAGTAGTGCAGAGCAGGAGGATCCCGAGTGTCACAGAGAGTTGTCCCATCTTCTCTGAGCCCCAGGCTGGGGGCACTGCTTGGACCAGCCCCACCACGAGTGATGGGCAGCGGCTCTGGGATAGCTGGAGGTTTTTAGTGGCCGAGGAGATGAATCATGGGGCTGGGTGAATGACACACATGGCGAGTGGGGCGGCCAGAGGAAACTCTGCTGCCTCGTCACTCCGCAGCCCGGAGTGTCCCCGCCCGCTCTGCCGCAAGCTCCTTATGAGGTTTTCACTCTCTTGGCTTAAACAAGCACCTAATAAACCCTGGCAGAGAGTCCTCGGCGCTGGTGACCTGCAGCCCCGGGGCTCGTAACAGGCTCTTTCCCATAGGCTCTTCCGCCTGGCTTTAATTCCTTACAAAATCTTGCTCACTCCTTCCTTTTATTAACTCTTGAAAGGCAGCTGGTTTTAAACCCCGTCTGAGCTGCTGGAGTTCAAGGATTTAAGGAGAAATAGTGCAAATATGCACTAATACAAAAGTGTGGGTTCTCCACTCCCTCACCAGAGAGGGAATATCCCTGCTAAAGCAGAGCTGGGAGCTGAGGGAGACCCAGCCAGGAACTGGACCTGGTGGAACCAGCAGTTTGGGTATAAACCTGGACATCTCAAGGGGAGGGAAGCTCAGCTTGGGATCACATAATTAGGACCTGATTTTCTTCTCACTTGTATTGTTTTTTCCCCTCTGTGTCCTCAGGAATTGATCTTGTGCTGAGCAAGTACAGGATTGGGATCTGCATAGGAATTGTGCCCACTGAAACATCAGAACTGCCTGTGGGTGTCTCTCGAAGGGGTTTTATAAACCTCTTGTTCCCCTGCAATACCAGGGTCCTAGTCAGAACTATGGAAACTGAGGCACTTGGAATACACCTGAGGAGCAAAAGGAAGAGAAGGGCTGGAGCCATTTCCCTGCGATGCTCTCTCCCATCGGGTGACAGGGGTTGGGGACAGTAATGACACAACCCTGGGTCAAGACAACCCAGCACTCAGAAATACCAAGCTGTGGAATACAAGTTTTTGTGGGTGCCAAGAGCTGCAGCCACATCCTGGAGGTGATGGAGCCTACAGACTCTGTGCACAGAGCTGTACAAGAGCCACAGTCCCATGGGGTTGGGAGATGGGGATAACAGCACTTGTCCCAGAGCTGGCAGCTGTCCACAAAAGGTGACGGTTTTTGTGAGGATGAGGTAGAGATACGGACTCTGCCTCAGGACCCAGGCATTTTCCTTGGCTTTAAAAGAAGTTCTGGTGCCTCTTTGCTTCCCCACGTAGCCCCACCAACCTTGGAGATGCTGCTGTCCTCCTCAGGGAGGATCACTGTCCGCCTGGGATCCAATTCCCTCCCCAGGGCTTGTTAATGAGGATTTGGCAAAGGGGAGTAGGAGAAGCCCATCAACCCTCATGCAGTATCAAAAAGGGCTGTACCTTGGCTGAGACATCAATACAAACCCCAAACCTGTTTTTGGGCAGCTCCAGTCTTGCCCTGCTTCAGATCCCAGAGCCATGTCTCACTGGAGACCCCATTAGCCAGTTTTAGGGAATCCAAATTCCTTATTTTCCTGCCTGGACATGCTGCCTACATGGCTTTTCCCGTCATGTGGGGCTTTCTCCCCACACGGTTGCCTGTCCCCATGTGCTGCGCTGTGTCATCCTGTGACCGTGTCTGAGTGTTTCATGGAAAGGAAGATTAGTCTTAACTGTCTAGAGAGGACTATGGCACCCTGTTTGGCTCTGCACACCCCCAGACCCAACCTGCCATCCATCTCCCATGCCCTCTTCACCAGGGACTCATCCTGCCCAGCTCCTGGCTGCCCAAACTGGCAAGTGCTGCTGCTCCCAAAGGACATGCAGCTGCATGTGTCCTGGGACCCCCCACCCAGCGTGGGCTGTGATACTCCCAGCACAGTGCAAAAACTCTAAAGAAAAAGGAAAAAGTCACAAAATGAAGTATTTGACCTGCCTTCACCTTCCTGGGCTGGTCCTGCCTGAGGACAAGGATGACATGAACTCAATCCAACATGTTTGGGTGGAATTTCCCTGCAAACTGCAGGAAGGTGCTGCTTGTCCTGAAAACATTGCCAGGACGTGAATGTCCTATCCCTGGGAGTGTTCAAGGCCAGTCTGGACAGGTCTAGCAGAAGGTGTCCTTGCCCATGACAGGGGGTTAGAATGACATGAGGTCCCTTCCAACCAAAACCATTCCAAGATTCCACGATGTCACCTCCAGGCACTGCATAACGGGCAGTGGGATGCTCCAGATTTTGGGGTCCCTGGTGGGATGAAGGCAGGAGCCGGCAGGGGAGTGTTTGGGAACCCTGGCTACCCCATCACCACAGGATGTGGCCCAGGAGCGATGGGTGCAGCCCAAATCCATGCTGGGGTGTGCGGGGAGAGGAGATGCTGGAGCTGGAGCCACCAGAGGGAGCAGAAACTCCTTCAGTCTGGGAGCACGCAGGGAGAGGATCTCCCACCCGGGGTTGGGGCACTCGGGATGCTCTGATTTCCCGTGGGATTTTTCCTGGCCCTCAGGTTAAACACAAGCAGATGCTTGTTGGATCAGGGTTTTCCCCTCCTTCCTGCACAACTTCTGCTGCAACTGCCTGGGCAGCAACTCAGAGAGAAATGCCAAGTGAAGAACAAGGAGGAAAATGCAACCAGTAAACCCGGAACTGAACAGTTCTGAGCCCCTAAAGTCACAGCAGCAGAGCAGGGGCACAGGTCCCAGCTGCCCAAAAGGAAGATCACTTGACACTGTCCCTACCAAACTGCCCTCCACCCTCAGCCAGTCACACGCTCCTGCCTTTGGCTACAACTCATCAATCCTCATTTTTGTTTTATTAAAATCCCCTTGAGGGCTGGGTGAAGGAAACAAGCCAATATGTACATGGATAAACCAGGACAAGGTCCTCACATGGTGCTTTGGGGGGATCTGCTGCTCTGGGCCACCCAGACAGCAACTGGTGGTGGTGCAGATTGCATCCATTTCCAGGCAAATGCCAACGGGCAAAGCCAGGAAGCTGGGACACGGCAGTCCCATGAGCAGGAGCAGGAGCAGAAGCCTGATATGCTGGACACCCTGACTGCTGCTGTCACTTTGGGGGCTTATGCAGACACAGAGAGGGGAGTGATGGTCAAACTTCCCCTGGGATTGCCTTGGTGGGGCTGAGCGGCTGTGATGCTCCAGCCCTGGATGCTGTGGTGATGCTGCTGTGGGACCCAGAGCTGGGGACAGGGCAGAGATCAGGGTGCAGCACTGCAGAGCTCCCCTCTGGAGGGGCTGAAGAAGTGAAAAGGGGAGGAGGGGGAGACCATGTGCCCTGAGGAAGAAGCCCCCAGCCAGAGGAACAGGATGCAGAGAGGGGCTGGATCCAGCTCTTCTCTGGAGGCACGGGACAGGCATCACCAAGCAGAGCTGGGAATGGACTGGCTGGATTGGGCCACGCTGCTTGGAGAAGGAGTGGGTGGCACGGAGCAGCAAGCAGAGATCGGTGACAGCAGCGCTGACCTGAGGCTTACAGGAGCCTTCGGGGGAACGGGGACCTGCCAGCAGTCCAGGATGAACACTGACTGTGCAGGATGCTTTTGGGAGCAGGTGGGAGGGCTGGAGGGAGGGATGAGTTAGGTACCACTCTGCAGGGCCTTGGGGGTCAGCCCCCACCTGGGAGTGGCACAGGGGTGGGTACGGGCACCTGTGGCAGGGCAGGGACGGGGTGCACAGCGTGGGGAAGGGGTGGGCAGCAGGTTGAATGTGGAGGAGGAGGAAGGCGGGCCTGGGGGGAGGCTGGAAGGGGGTGGAGTTGCTGTTTTTTCTTTGAACACGGTGAAGACTTTTAGCTTGTAACTTGCATTTGTGGAGCTCCCAGCCGGCAGACACCAGCTCTCCCTCCCACGGGAGAACCCCTGGGATCCGGCAGCACCGCTCCGCTGCTCCGGGGGCAGGCTGGGAGGGCAGGGGGCATGGGGTGATCCCCGGCTGCTGTCCTCTCCCCCAAGTCCCTTTCTCCTTTTCTCTCGCTCTCCTTTTGCTTGTTTGGGGGCTCGTGCTAACGCTCTGCCAGGACGGATCTGGGATCCAGCCACCCCTCAGCTGCACGGACTGGCTTCCCACCTGCTCACAGCCTCAAGGAAGTTCCCTCTCCATCCC
>QWTY01047547.1:0-10261 GCA_008033365.1 Pseudorectes ferrugineus | reverse complement strand
TATCTACATGCTTTTCCAATACTTTCAGGATGGCGATTACATCACTGCCTTAGGCAGCCTATTCCAATGTCTGACCAGCCTTTCATTGAAGACATTTTTCCTAAGATCCAGCCTAAATCTCCCTTGGCTCAATGTGAAGCCATTTCTTCTTGTCCTGTCACCAGCTGCGTGGGAGAAGAGACCGACCCCCATTTCTCCACAACGTTCTTTCAGGCAGTTGTAGAGAGGGATAATGTCACCCCTGAGCCTCCTTTTTCCCAGGCTAAACAGTCCCAGCTCCCTCAGCTGCTCCTCATGACTTGTGCTCCATTGCTCTTCACCAGCTTTGTTGCCCTTCTCTGGACATGCTCCAGCACCTCAATGTCTTTCTTGCAGTGAGGGGCTGAGAACTGGACACAGGATTTGAGGTGTGGCCTCACCAGTGCTGAGTACAGAGGGGAATCACTGCTCTGGTCATGATACAAGCCAGGATGCCGTTGGGCTAATGTGTGTGAGGTGCATATGCTCCTTCACTGCCTCCTTGATCTTGCTGGTTGCATTCTTCTCACTTTTGTCACCAGTTTTGCTTTGTGAGCATTAGACCGCTTCATTAGTTATGACTCATCAGAAAGGTATAATCATACCAATTCCTGCTCGATGTCATTTACTCTCACTTAAATACCAAACTTTTGCCTGTTGCTGAGATATCAAATGTGTTTTATTCTTTGGATATTACAGTTGAAACTGCCTTTTACTACTGTCAAGAGGAGAAATCAAAGTTGTGGGTTTGCTTTGCTTTACCATTCAATTCTTCATGCAATTTCTAACTATCCTAATTTGTTTCTTTCCTGTGAAGGGTTTGTTATGAATTATTTTGGTATTGTTAAATATATGGGATAGTTGTCTAATTTAAATTGGCCTAAACATTTAACCAATGCAACTATAAAATGCGCATTTTAAGCACAAGTTATTCACAGAAATAGTTGCATTTTCTGTTTAAAACAAGTTTGTAGATACCAGGTTTATGATAAAAAAGGAAAATTGATTCCTGCAAGTAACTGCAAGTATGCAGGCTGTCATTAGCATAGATGTAGTGTTGGTAGCAGTGACTTATTTCCCCTTTAAAAGAGGGGAAGAAAAGAGAAAAAATCTTTTGTGGTATATCTTCATCCATTAATCTTTATCACCAAAACCTCATAAACATGGTGACAGACACAGAGTAATTCTTATATTTCAGAAAAGGTCAATGAAAAAATAGATATGGTATAAGTACAGTCAATAAATAATCTTATAAGACTAAACATTGCACTCATCCTTTTCAAGTCACTCATTAGTCATCTACAGTGCCCTCAGTGACATTTTTAATGTATTATTTCAAAGTTCTTTCTTTATTATTGAGAAGGGAAATATTTTTAACTTATAAAGCTCCATCTATAGTCGAGGTCTGGTTCACCATAAATGAGCAATTTCCCAGTGGACAAGAAACTACTGTGACAGGAACATTAATAATACCTTTGAACATCTACCACCCCACTTCATTTTTTTTTTTGAGGAGACTTACAGTTTTATGGGGAAATGCTGAAGAAAAGTAAAAGAAGGAAAAAAGAGGCAGGAAAGGTTATTTTGTGGCTAAAGCTGGTTGAATTATTATTGTTTAACATTCCATCTTTTAAATTACTGCTTAAAATTACAATCCTACACTCATTGTTTCATTTTCAATAAAAGGAGCTGCATCTTTGCATAACAGGCCATTCTTTTAAGGATAAGATTTCTAAAGATGGTTAAAGGAGTTAGGTACCACTTTGAACCTGAAAGATGTTAGATGCCTTTTGGGCATTTAGTAAAATCCCTGGAAATAGCTTAGATAGCCACGTAATTTTTTGAGTTTCCTCCCTCTGCTCTTAATATCCAGCAAACGTTAAGAAGTCTAATATGAGCAACTAATTTTAAAGGTTTGTCCCTTATGAATATACTGTTCAATGTGTTCCTGTCATTCTGCATTGAAACCATTCACATTGAATTTATACAGCTATTGAATAAGTTGCTGAAGAGATGTATTCTTCTTTATAATCTAAGAATTTAAAAATCTTAATTTTGACAAACTTTTAAATTATTTAGGTCACAAAGCCTTATTTTCAAACTGTCCCCATCTATGAATAGTTTGTCCTATTTAAAGTTACCATTTGGCTGTAATATTATTCATAGAATGTATTTGATCTATTCATATTTTATCTATTCACACAGATCTGCTTTTCAGATGTTTGATGGCAGTTTTACAAGGACTCTAATGACAAATATCCAAATGTAAATGATTAATAAATCAGTTATGCAGTTTCAGAAAAATAATCTGCTCAGTGTATTAAAAAAAGTGAAGAAACTTTACAGTTGGGAATATAGAGGAGGCCAAATACTTGTAAATAATTTGTTAAATGCAAAGTGAATTTGCTAACCACTGTAACAAATAAATAAAGGGAGAAATACAGGGAATTCAGACAAAATAAGAATGTTTAAGGGCATTGAAGAGCTAATAGGAATGTGAAAAGACTGCAATTTTTTCTCTGGAAAGAAAAATGGAAACCAGAAATGTATAGGAAATAATGAATGATCAAATAAGCATATAAAAAAAATTAAAGAAATTTTCTCTCCTGGTTTTGTGATATAAGAGCAAAAAGGTAATTAAATGGTAGAAGGCTTGAAGTAAATAAAAGAATACAGTTCGTCAAAAAAAAATTCAGTAACCAAAGCAAAGAAACTGAAAAGTGTAAAATGAAGACTGGACATGCGATTCCTAATGATCAGTGGGGCACGTTTTAACCCAAACCATCTGGATGAAACAGAGAGCTCAATCTATCCTGGAACAGAACTAAAAACGTGAGAGAGCTCAGGCTACACACCAGAGCAAGGCAGTACTTCTCGTTGGGTGACGGGTGGATAAAGCACTGAGTAGGACAACTCTGTAAGGAAAGAGCGAATAAAAGCATTGGATTTAGAGCAGCAGCAACTGGCCCTGACTGGGTACATGCAGCACTAAAAACTATCTAGCTGTCAGCTCAGCCACGTTAACCATCTATGTACTTCTGCTGAGTCCATGCCAGTTGTGAAGTGGGTCTCTTTCTCTGAAATTTAGGGACACTACCACAGATAATTAATTCATTATTGTGAACTGACTTCACAACAGTTTAATTAAGATTGCAGATCAGCCTCAGGGATGACTATTATTATGGCATAGATGATAATTTAGAAGTTGAATAGCACTGATCTGGACATGCTACATTAGACACTTGGGAACAGCCTCATCTTTATCATGGTATTTGAAAATCTATTGCCTGACCTCCTGGCATCATGCATGCAGCAAAGGCTTTCTGTATATATGTGAGTAAAGATCAGTCTTTGGAAAGAGGTTCTGAACAGCAGAGATCTTTAAACAAACATAACTTTCAGTGCTCAGTAACTAGAGTCAACCAACAACTTAAGGAAACACAGAAGGTTCAGGATGTAAAAATAGTGATGACTAACCACAGTACCCAGTTAAGAGAACAGTACTTAATCTTCTCATTCTAAAGTTAAAACTGTCAGTTTTTGAACCACATAAAAATTATTAAACATGTTCATATTAGAATATGAGTTTGAAGCATTCAAAAATGGAAAACACTTGGACTCCAAATGAAAATTATAACTATTATTAAGGAAGTTTTTATAACAGAAGGAAATCTGAGTATCATTTCCCTGTGTATACCAGAGAGCCTGAACAGGAAGTGCCCTTTCCGCACCAGATGATTGAAAATAACAGGTGAAGAGACACAGATTTGCTGTGACAATAAAATATAAACTTACAGAAAAAGTGAGCTGTTCTGTTTCCACTTGTTCTGTTGTATTCATTTGTTTCTGAAGCTTGATTACTTGGGTACAGCAAAGAAACAATTCCCATGAGCTATTTTCTCATTTTGAGAACAGAGAGAAATAATATCAAGGGCTGCAAGGAATCAAGGGTGACTAAGGCTGGGAGTTGTGAGGGCTGAACACTTCTTGTAACCCTCTAAGGGTCAGTTCCCCTCTGAAGATACTTACCCCTAAGCATTCCGAATCTGTTGCTTTTAGTAAGAAAGCTTTCAATAGATTTATTTGCTGTAAAGAAGACTATGGAAGAAAAGAATATTTATTCTATTCTGTCTCCCATGTCATTAATCAATTTAGAAGACAAGTTTCAGTTACAGAAACTTTATTACTGGTGACACCTGATTAAAAAATCCAAGCAAAATAAAGTCAAACCAGACCAAACCAAACCTTGTCTTCTTCACTTTTAGGTTGCAAGTTGAGTGGAGCTGGCAGTTAGAATAAACTCTTCTTCCGCTTGTACACAAAGCAGATACTACCTGCAAATCACTGAGATAATAAAAGCTGTATCCCCCAACGCACTTTAGGAAGTTGCACTCCAGAGAAAAATAGAACTTCAAGCAAGAATCGTTTGTGTTCTGGGTGACATTTTTTCTACAAAAGAACCTTAACTTTTTTCCTCCTGTTTTTTTTCCCACTGCTTGCATACAAGAAGTGGTGAATTGCCACATTTGTACCATACATTTTAAATATTAAAACCAATCCATATGAACATTGCCTGATTTCCCAGAAAAGAAACCTTATTTTATGTACTGCTGGAAAATTAGAAACTTGATATTACTTAATCACGTTAGAGAATGTAAATGATGAAAGAATGACTATGTGAAAAGTTATGCAACATTTAAAAAGACAGTTATTTAAGAAAAAAAATTTAGAAATGTTTTGTTTATGCTATTGCTTACAAATTCATAAAAAATTTGAACATCCAAAAAATAAGATTTAAGTAACTTGAAGTGTTTTGAGTTTTTACCTGTATATATTTGAGTTATTACCAGTTCTTGCAGCTGTTTGAAAACCCATAGGCACAGGAGAGTGGTCATGTATCTGTGTACTTGTAATATAAAAATTACTTTGTAGACTATTAAGCATCTGCCCTTAATTTCATAGAGATCACACTCCAAGGACATACAGCCAATAATCTGTGTATAAAGCTTTGATCCTCTGCCTGATCAGGCTAGCTTTACTATTGATTCCTTATTATAATTTATTTAACATAAAAGCTGTTACATAAGGTAGTTAAAGTTGCTTAATGAGCTAACCGATTAGGGAGAAATGAATTTGAGATCACTTTGAACCCAAAGAACCAAAATTTATGAGGTTTGGGGTCCTGAAGGAAAAGAGTAGAGCACAGTTCTTTAATTAATAGGATATTTGGGTAGGAAAGATATTAACTACTGAACAACTTTGATTTTTTCATGGAACTGGAACATAAAATGAGCTCATTCTCTGCCTTTACTTATGCCCTTGACACTGAGCAGAATTTGCCCCATGGCAGACTGAAAGCCCCTCACACTAACACAGACTAAATTTCAGTTGTTCGTTATTTTTAGTATAAGATCAGAATAGAACTACTTAATCAAATAAAGTTATAGAGAAGGGGACAGAATAGAGAAGCTGTGCTTTAAAGTATAAAAGGAAAGTTTGCTTATGGCAGTCATTATCACATTCATTTCTGTTTCCCATTTTTAAATCAATTGGACCTAATTAAATTTCACAACTCTTTTGCACCTGAATACATTCATGTACATGATTTTTGATCTCTAACAAAGTAAAGGAGGTCACAGCTGAAATCTTTGCAATTGAATGATAGGCAAAGTTAACAGGGAAAAATGTTCAGAAATAAACTCTTCATGAAACACCTTGTAAATTTTTCAGTTGTTATCTCTGTTTGAGTGGCCCAAACCTTGTTGTTTCTTTCCAATAAAGGAATAATAAAGACTTCCATAACAATCCTTGCACTGTTTTCCACACTCTTGGATTACAAACAGTCACAGTCACCGTCTCTGCCATCTTGACTTGTACTGTGTGCAGTTGTGTAACAGCTGAGTATTCAGCCAATTAAGACAAATTCAGGATGAAAAATAACTTTAAAAGGAAGTATTCCTAATACTCGGTACACAGATATTTGACAAAATTGTGGCAACCTTTTATGTACATAAGCAAAACACCAAATTAATCAGAGGGGATATTTATGCTACTCTGTTGCTGTGGCAGAAAATCTGTAGAAAATAGGCCTTGTTTAGCTTTAAGTGCCATTATCATAAATAGGACATGATGTAGATAATTGAAGAAAAATAGAAATAAAAGCTAGCTTGAAAACTAACTGTATGTTTTAATATTTTCTTCCCTTAGGAAGATTTTCTTCACTGGTAATTTATGAGAAAAGTATAATTAGGTTAACTTTTTTATTTTTCATCACTCCTCTCCCAAGAATATGGATGATCCACATTTGAAAAAAAATCTTTATTTCTGATGTTTGCTTTTAAACATTTTTTCAATCTTAAAAAATATTTTGACTGAAACAGAATATCTGTAGAAATTACAGTGGAATTATAATTCTCAGTGTAGAATTTAAAAAAAAAAAACCTGAGACCAGTTTCAATGTCACTTAAGAGACAATGCAGGCTTAACCCCTAAATGTATGTTATCCACTGAAAATCTATCTGGAAAAAACCTTTGAATTTCAAGTGAGAAAATGTGTCTTTAAGACAATATGCCTCAGTATGATCAGTTGTTTGAACTCTACACCTTGATAAAAAATAATGTAATTCTCCACTGATGCATCACTAAACATAAATTCTTAATTATGTTCTATGACATCCAAATGAGGGATTTTAATTCTTAATAATATCCCTTTTTTTTTTCCTCTCCAGGAAATAAGAGTAATTTCAGCTTTGATCCAGCCTCCTAAGTTCATCTTCCTAATTCAAGCTACTAAACTGAAGTTGCAGTGCAGTTCACATTGCAGCCAGTCTGCCATGTGTTTTTCCTTTTTAAATTGCCTTCATCATTTCTGAACGATTAGGAGACTGCTGGATTTCTGCTTCCCTAGTGCTCAACTTTGACTTTTCTACTGTCATTCCATTTCAGCTATGACCACGAATAAAGTAATTTCCTTGTTTCTGTATGAGCTTATTCTCTGTTGAAGGTGGCTTTCACTTCAGAATTATCACACAAAATTCAACGTGTAATCGCCATATAACAGAAGGGCACACCACATCTATGCTGTGTCTGAACAGTCACATAAGAAACAACCCATATACAGGGAAACAACTTCCCAAAGGATAAGAACACTAAGCAAAATCAAAAAGTACCTCATCCCCTAAATACTGCTTCAGAGTTTAGCAGATAAAGTTATGGAAAATTTCTAACCCAATACTCTTCAAGGTGTCTGCTTGACATCACAGGTATCTGCACTCAAAAGCAAAGCCCAATTTTGACAGAATTTTTCTCAGGAATTTTGATACATTCTGAATTTACAGTGGGTTTATGCAGGGCTCTTGAACTATTTTTGGAGAGAGACAAGAAAATGTTAACGTAACAGAAGATGTTGGGAAAGGATATAATGTTGACAAAGGTTTCCCTGTATTTTGTATGCCAGTCAGGCACTCTCTCTGCTGTATGGAATCTGTTGATGTATTAGTTCTGTCAGACTTTTTGAACCTGCTAACACTACTCATGGGATTCATCATATCCAAATCTAGCCTTTTCTGTTAGAAGAATATTTCATCCAATCAAAAATTGTCTGATGGCACTGTTAAGGTTAATGGGAACTTCAAGTAAAGTGCTGAAAAAGAGAGCTAGAATAGGATTTTCCCCGTAAAATATGATACTCAATTTTTGTTGAAGTTTTAGTGCTTCAGACAACAATACAAGTTATCCTGCAAATTATCTTTAATCTTTCATGCACCCCATTAAAAAAAGCTAAAATTTAGCTTTCATTATTAATAAAGGTGATGATAATCTACCCAAAGATTTTTGAGAAGATGAAAGTGATATCTCTAGCACAATGACTTATATCAGTGAATGTAAACTGAAATACAATACTGGCAAATATTCAATTCTCAAGTGCTTGAATTAGTTTTACTGAGAGGCACCTTTTGCCTAATGCCAAAGAAAATAAGATAATAGGAACCACGGGGTTCAAAGGATAAATCTCTACTCAATCAGACTAGATTCCCTACTGTATTGCCAAAGTTGAGGGTGGTGTTATTCTGTAATTCGATTGGTTAGCTAAAATGCTATAAAAAATAACAACAAAAGAAAAAGATTCAGTATTGCTCTTGGTAATGGGGAAGAAAAAGCTTTAAGTAGCAGTTTGTTAAATAATAAGTTATAAATGTGGTGGCCTATATTTTAAATAACTCTGAGGGTAATAGCTTCAGAAACACCCTGGACATGAACCTTACTTTACATGAAAATTAGGAACATTTTGCTCCAAGTTTTTTGTGCTTTTTGGTTTGTTATTGGTGACACCAATTGCCAGAGACAGTTTTTCTAAAAATGAAATTTAACTTTGAACAATTAACCTATTAAAACCTATATTTAATTTATTAACAAGTATTGCACTTTAAAGCAGAATTCTAATTATATATATATTAACAGGAAAATTTCTAAGTGATCTTTAAGTACAAAGAATTATTGTGTTGTAAGACAGCTTTCGAAAAATCTATCTGGATTTATCGAAGAAGTATAGTGAATGAAAATCCTATTTCTGATGAAGCAAGTAGGAAAAACCCAATTCACTCTTAGTGAGTCGGATCTAAGTTTTCTTGCATAATAATAGACAATTTGCACAGAGTTGAAAATAGGTTATAATTTTAACAATGCATGGGCTAGCTGATGGGTATCATCTTTAGAAGCATAATTTTGGTGTCACTAACAAATACAGTTAAAAAAATTCCTGCTTTATATTACATTGCATGTTATTAAGTAGAAATATTTGAAGAGGAAATCATCTAGCATGTGTTAGGAATCATTTGATACAGACACTGAGGGAATCCTGAGAATAATTTTAAATAATTTTCATACCTGCTCATGATTGTGAACAAACTTTGAGAAGGACTAGTTAGTGTAGTCATTGCTGCAGTCTGAAATAGATTAGAGTAGCAAATGGGGAAAAAGTGGTGTGAGAAACTGTACCAATTTAAAGTACCAGGCTTATCACCATAAGAAATCTGAAGCATTTCTTTTTCCTGCCTCTGCAGCATGTGTGACTGTAGGAAATGTATCCACAGGAGTACAATCACTCAAAAAATTCAGGCAAGCTGGGTGGACAACCAGCACAGCAACCCATTTCAGATCACAAACAGTATCTATGTTGCCCTGCTCTATGTCTCACAGCAGGAGAAATTTCGTTTCTCCAGACTCCCAACTGGATGTATCAACCCTCAGATAAATCTTTTATACATTATTTTGCGCACATAATAATGAGTGATCCCCTGCAATGGAGCACTGCTGTCTTGATGAACACACTTATAAATTTTATAGAAAGTGTGTCTTGAGCTATAAAGCTCACGTCAAGCTGAAATTCAAATACTAAAGTTATTCACTAGTAAGTGTCTTCTGAAGAAAAGCATAACACAACAGGAGACAATAGCAATCAGAAGAAGCACATACCTAAAAGAAAATTCAGGTATACCTGGCATTTTGTAAAATAAACATATTCAAGTTCTTTCTAATAAAGAGAGTTGAATTCCTGCTGTGCGCATTCTGGCATTTTCAGGATCTCAAAAACATGAGAAACAGTTGAAATTTCTAATGGCTTTCATAAATGTTTGATTTGATTTATAAGGTGGAATTTTGGCCTTGTCAAAGCTTGTGGAAAAATTCCCTTTGCCTACAAAGGAACTCAGATTCCAGTAACCAGGATTGTTTCAACACCTGACAGGTCTGTACCAGCAGTACAGAAGAGCAAGGTACAGGGAATTTTTAGTACTGTTTCCAAAAGCTTTTCCAGTAATAAATTCATATTGATCCATTTTTTAAACAGTAACTATTGTGGAAATCACAGGATAGAGAAGAAAAATATATTTTTGTTTCTGATATATTTAAAGTAAAATAAAGGGATAAAGATCTGTGTTTATATTCTTAAAATCCTTCTTTTTTGCTAGCAGTGATGCACCCAAAACAGACTGCAGGACTAGAATGATTGTGGAGAAATTATGAAATATTTTTAATACCCTTTTTGTTGTGGTTTTGTGTTTATGAACATTTCCTGAAATTTTTGCTTTGTTTTCAGGCTTCTGTATTTTAATTTTAATTTAATTTGTCCAAAACTATTTAAAAAATAGTTTTAAAATGCTATTTAAAAAAAAAAAAAATTAAAAAAAAGAGGAAAACCTCTTCTTTCCCCACCCAATGCAGTTGTCTCACCCAAACTCAGATA
>QWTY01047532.1:0-24225 GCA_008033365.1 Pseudorectes ferrugineus | reverse complement strand
TTGGGGGCAGAGAGGATGTCTCCAAAGAGAGCCAGAAAGCACCTACACATAGTATATAAATAAATACTGTATTCCTGTCCCTAATTTTGACACATGTGGAAAGAGACCTTTTTGCTGTGCATGCTGATGGATCTGGGGGTGGATCTCAGCAGCTGCAAGAGGAGCACATGCTCCTCAGCAACTCCCTTCACGTCAGGGTGGAGGCAAGGAGTGACCTGCAGACATCCACCCACTGCTCCTTCCCACAGCTCCTGCACACCCAACAGTCAAAAAGCCCCAGATATTGGGCAACATTAGCACCCCCAAAGACAAGGCAGGATTCCTGCCCACCCACACCTCAGAACCCTCTATTTCCTTTCACTGAAGCAACTTGTACCCCTCAAGGCTGGAAGCTTAACAAAAAACCATAAATGGGATCTCCTGTTTCTGCATGTTTTCCAAAGACAGAACACCTGTGTGCACACAGGAGGAAAAACCATCTGCTCAAGCTTAGGCACCCAGGAAAAGGACCCATGTCAAGCCCATTATTTCAAGCCAATGTAATTTTCCTGGAACTGTTAGGGACTTGGGTTAATCTGGCCTGCAGATGGGGAGAGGCTCTCACACGGGGTCAGGCACAGGGGCTCAGGCAGTAGGTCTGAGCCTGATGCTGGCAGTGAGTCAGGTCAGCTCCTCGTCCGGGCGGCTGAGGTTTCACAGGACGGAGTCAGCAACTTTCTCAGCTCCAGTTAAAGCACAGAGTGAGCTAAATATGAAAAAACGGCCTGAAGCCAAGCCTCTAAAAGCTGAGAACACAAAATTTGATGCTAAAGTAGGTCTTGATTTCTATTGAGCTGGCTCTCTGGTGCACATTCCTGCATCGGCTGCTTCGCATTGCATCAGGCAGGAGCGTCACACTACGGCTTGCTCACAGCTTGCACTGCAGCTTGGTTTCTGAAGCAGTTAGCCAACAAGCCAGGTAGATTCAAACCTGCCACGCAGAGACTTGTGTCAGTGTTTGGGTGTTATTTGGGCAAGCTTCCATTAAAAGCAGTTTATTTTCCCCAAAGCTTTGGCAAGGAAGTAAACATGCTAAAAGGGCCAAGACACACATGGCCTATCCATCAGCTTCTTCCCTGTGGATGAATGACATTAACACTATAATCCATCCATCTGGCATATCTGAACATGATTCAGGATCCATTTCTGTCAGCCCTCCTTTGATGGTTCCAAATGAGGGTACCCAAGGCAGAGGGCATGAGCTTTTCAGGGGGGTTTCATTCTACCTGAACCTCCCTTCACCTGCCTCTAGATGGAGGAGGAATGGTTCACTTCAGACAGTAGAATTTGGGGTCAATCTTCCTTTAAACCAACATGCTAATCCCCTAAAGGACTGGATGCTGTACCAAACAACTTCAGCAAAACTTAGAGACCATTACTGATACTTGCTTGTGTCTGCAGGGAGCTTGACACAGCACAGGGTCACTGTAGGGCCCCAAAACAACAGTGGTTTTGCTCCCTTTGGGGAAAACCCAGCATCTTGGGGTCTTTTCTTCACACAGCCAAGGTGACAGAGGCAAGGCCTCATGGGGCAGCAGAGAAACACTGACCTGGTTAACACTCACACATGCACATACCACATTAACATACACTTTTTTTCTATTTCTCGTCTGGTTTCATGAAATTAGACGGAGGCATCACACTAGGCTCTGCATATAGGCTAGCAAATCACTCGCCACATGAACTGGGGCTCTCTGGAGATTTTACATCTTTTTTTCCATTAGGAACAAGAGACTGTTGTAATTCTGGCACTGAGATGAGCTGAGGGCATCAGTTTCCAAGCAAATCCCTATGATATCAGTCTGATTGTGGGGGAAAATAAAAGTTCAGAAACACAGGAATTGGAGAAAAGCCAAAGAATAGGAAAATGAGAGGCTGAGCCCTTAACTGAGCAAAGCTGAGAGAGGTCACTTTTCTTGCCTTCTCCCTTTAGCACAGTCAGTTTGCAACCACACACGGCTACCATGTAGCAGAGTTCCTTCTTAATAAAAAATCTACATTTGCAAGGCTGGCAGGTCTGTCATCCTGCCATTTGGTTCTCACAAAAACCAGGAAAACTTATTTATCTCAAAGGTATTTATAACTTTCAAAAGATATAACAGAACTGGGCTGGCTTTAAGAAATGGTCTGTAAATTGTAGAGGAAACATCTGAAATTATATCAGTGATTTAACAGACACATACTTCAAATGTGTTTTTATGTACAGCTATAAAGCAGGAATTGCACTTTTGGGTTCCCTGTTTCCAGTCTGTTAGCATGGTACCGCATACAGACACACCAGCTCATATAACTCTGCCTCTGAAATCTCTTCAGAGAACTAACTCTGTTGTGTGCCAGAAGCTGAGAAAGCAAATCATCACAGCCTGGCACCCTCAAAATCCTTCCTTGCCTTTTCCCTGCCTCTGCAACTTCACCTCTGCTACCGAGTTCTTCTTTTGAGGACCAATACCATCCTACTTCAGGCCAGGCTTTTATGTACATACATATCTGTGCACGTCAAACCCCAAAAGGAAAGGCTTTCCTCAAGGAACTGGCTCAGTTCAGAGTCTGTTTCCCATTTTGGACATCGTCATCACCACACCAACTGCTTGCCCCTGGATGGAAAGAGAAAAGAAGACTGAGAAATAAGAGCTGCCTGAAAAATTTTCCATCAAAGTCTAGACACGTCATTACAGGGAAATAGTCTGCAACAGAGGTGCTCTGAAAGTAAAGATTCCTGAATAAAAAAAAGTAGCTCAAAGAAGGTTTCCAGAAATGTTTGGGTGTTTTTATTCTCCCTTCCCTTGATTTCATGAGGTGCTAATGATGGCATGTCACAGGATAGCACAGAGGCTCAACTGTCTTATTGTATTTTGAATATCAGCCAATAATCAGAACTAATTTAAACCACCTTTTTTTTTTTTTAACATCGGACTTTTGTTACACAGGAGCCAAGAGACATTTCAAAACAACGATGTTATTCAAAATACATAGGGAAGTCTGCCTCATTGGCTTGGTAATGTAAAATTTATTTTTAGTCAAAAAGAAGTCACTTTTTTGAAAGGTCACTGGAAAAGCACAATTGGCAGATGCTGAATGGCTCCTTCTTCTTTAACTGCTCAGTCATGAGGACTAGGGAAGAGTGGCAGATGGTCCAGCCATCACTGTGAGAAAAGCTTGTTTTAGTCTTAAACATGAGTCCATAGACTCTGGAAATTAATGTGAGCCGTTGTGGACGCGTCATATTAAAGAAACACTAAAACAGATCTGACATTTTAAATATTTAAATGTTTTTCAATCCAGATTGCCCAATGTTTGGGTGCTTGTTCCCTTCCCCTCCATCTCTATCCCTGATAGGGATAAATAAAATGACACATACACCAGGGCCCATCCTCTGAAGTTGAACCATTTAATCACAAAGAAAAGAAAATTTAAAAAAACCCAAAACAGATGTGACATTCCAATAAACTGTGTTCCGGTGCTTGCTGCTGCTCTAGCACAGCCCAGGCGTGTGCAAGGCTGCAGCTGAGCCAGGCAGGCCAGCGGGGGACAGAAGCAGAGCCACACCACAGCCCCACTTGGCCATCGAGAAGGGAGGTGATGAGGGAGCTGCTGCCCCTCGATGCACAACAAGGCACT
Organism: Pseudorectes ferrugineus; assembly: GCA_008033365.1. NCBI lineage: Eukaryota > Metazoa > Chordata > Aves > Passeriformes > Pseudorectes > Pseudorectes ferrugineus. The sequence continues at coordinate 20,568 of QWTY01047532.1, read as the reverse complement.
GATGATGCTGGGGAAGGCCAGAGTCCAGGAAACAACAGTCTGAATGCTCCTACACTTTCCTATGGCTCCACAACTCAGGGGGATGGGGCCAGCTGGGATGCAGGAGATTTAAAAATCTGGAGAGATGAGCAGGGTCTCACTTAGCTCAGCTCTGGCTCTGCCTGCTTTCTACCTGTGAGGTTACAGGCAAGGGGCTCACGTCTTTCACAGCCCAGAGAAGACCATGTGAATTCTGAGCCACAGAAGAAGATGAAGGAGGAAAAGAAATCTGCAACCTCTAACTGTCCCTCTTCTTTCCTTTTGCCTTTCTGTGGACGGACCAGCTGTCAGACAGGCTGTGATGCCCATCTTTTGGTCCAGTTTGAGAAGGGAGCACTCAAAGAAGGGGTTCTGCTAGTTACAGAAAAATGTGGAGGGAAGAGAACAGTTCATGGGAAGTGTTTTATGTTAAGAGGTACCTTCCCAGCTAGTGGAGGTGCATTTCAGTTATGCATTTCATCAGGGATCATGTGTTTCTTTATACCTTCATGGTTGGTGGAGGTGTAAAGAAACACATGGTCCCTGATGAAATGCATTACTGAAAACACTAAACAAGGATACTAATGGATTTCAGACAAATTTCTGGAAACCCTGTAACTTTCCTCTGCAATCATCTGGGCTGGAGTTACCCAGCAGCAAGCTCAGGAAAAACCCACCAAGCTGGTTCTCTTAATTTTGTTCAACAAGGGCTCAGGAATGTCAGACACACTTGCTATGGCAAGACATTTCCAACAAGATATCTAAAGATGAAATGCTGTCAGCAAGAAGCCCTAATCCTAAACTCAGCATTAATGCAAGCTTTGGATCACTGATGGACACGGCCAGTCTCCTCTGGCCAAGCACCAAACTTTCACCTCTCCCTCCAAACTGGGGCTGCTGCATGCTGGAGAGATCTGCCCTGAGCTATAGTGGAATTTATTTATTGGAGCATGCCAAAGTGCTTTGAGGCAGTCGATGTATGGCTGCTAATGTGTAGTAACTACTGTTATATTAGCAGCACATTGTACCAGCTGTCAACAAAATAAATTATCTGGGATGCTGTTTGGAGACTGAGAGCTGAGCTGTTCTGTTTGGCCTCTGAGAAAAACATGTATTTTGTTTCACATCATAAACTCTACACATAAACAAACATAAAGCTACTGTTCATAAATCAGTTTTCCAAGAGCATAAAACTACTAAACTATACACAGCCTTGAGAAGCAGACTATGGAGACAGATTGCCAACATCAGAGTTTAATGTTGCATGAGAGCCCACTGAAGTCACAGCTTGAAAGCGCAAAGTATTTGTAGGTATAAGCTCTTAGCACCACCCTGTTGCCAAATCCCATGGGGGGAACAGTGACAAGTCCCATCCACCCTCATGAATCACTCTGCTTCTCAGAGAGATGGAGAAAAACCACAGGACAGCACAATCATTCACTCAATTTTAACCCAGATACTAGGCTAAATGTCTCCTGAGATGTTTTAAATAGTGTTCAGAAACTCCTGTTTGTGTTGCACAAGGAGGCTGACATACCCCAAATTTGTAGACTTTCTGGAGCACTGAGGGAGCCACATCAGCCCAGCTACACACTGACACAGACTTAAATCCCAGCCCACTTGCAAATTGTACCACGGACTTCAGTGGCATCCTTTCAGTCCTCAGCCATCAAGCCACACATTACGGATAATTAACCTAGAAATTGTCTGCAGCTGAGATAGCCACTGGCATCGTCCTAGAATACTTAAAAAAAAAAAAAAAAAAAAAAAAAAATTTAAAAAAAACCCCAACCCCAAGGCTCCAGATACCCTGCTACAGCAGCAGGGCTGGCCTGACTGTGGGCATGGAATGGGCAGGTAAGGGAGTGGAGCTGGGCTGCGCATGAGGAGCACCAGTGGAGAGCAGCAAAAGACAAGGGAGAGTGTGCTCTGAGGGTGCAGAAAGCCAAAGGGCACAGGCCTGGGGGTCAGCACCGTGACACCCAAGCACCATCCTGAGACTTCCCGTTGTTTCCTTGGTCCTGCCCAAGCAGGTGACTGGAGCTTCCCACCCTGCCTGACACGGTGGGAATCAGCAGGCAGTGTGCTGGCAGTGGGGAGGAGGAGGAGTGTACTTCTCCTCTAGCTTCACAGCACAGAGTTCCCATGGGTTCATCCTGTGACATCCCCACGTGGGTTTAGTGCCCGGGCTGTGGTCCCAGCACCTCCCTGCTGGCCCAGCAGTGCCGTGCCCCAAATCCCAGGGCTGAAGCAAGCTGCTGTGCTTGCACCATGTGATGCAGAGTCCCGAACACAGGAACCCTGCCCAGCTGGGTATTTCTGCCTCTGCTCTCCCAGCCCCACCAGCTGTTACACTAAGGCCACTTGCAGGCAGGTTTATTTTGACACTTACACTTTTCTTTAGTCAGTGGATTAAGAAGACCAAGTGAAAAATCTGCTTAACTGTCGTGTTTTACAGTATTTGCTGTAGCAAAGGACCATCATTAGGGGATAATTTAGCCTCCCTCTCCTTCCTGTAATGGCTATTGAAGGAGCCAAGGGCAACATCCTAACCTCAGTGGTTTACGTAAGTGCTTAATTGAGGCTAAATTGGTCCTGACCTGATTTGGTACAGTAGCAAGCGGTTTTTTTTAATGTGAACATTACATATGTACTATAATGGTTTAATTGGGTATTTTTTGAGACAAGGACAACATTTTTAATTAAAACTAATGATCTGAAGTATATTACCAACAGAACCAAAGGATGGCAATGAATGTTACAGCCATCAGCTATGGGGAAGGCAACATTCACCTCTGGCTTGAAGCACATTTAAGCAGCCTCAGTTCTCCCAGAGAAGATGGTGAGCTCTGATACCTTGGGAGAATGGAGGCACAGGCCTCCAGTCTGTAGCTTTTAAAAGCTAACTGATAAATATTTTAGCTTTCCAAACATAGGTGTGAAAGAACAAAAGCAACCAAAGCACTGGGGTGCCTTTGTAAAGACTGGCCTATTTTAGTCCCACAGGTCAATCTACAGCATTTAACTGACAGATTTTTTAACCTGTGAGAAGGAAAAGAACCTTGAAAAGATCTGGTTTACATATCTGATTTACAGTTTAGAATCTAAACTGATGAGGTATAGCAGCCAGGATCATCTTACATTATTGTGAAGTTATTTAGAGAGCTAGAGCTGTCGGCCAGGCTGCAATAAAGTCAGTAATGTAGCAAGTAACATAGAAAACAGGAGATTTCCCCATTGAGAATATGGATTTCATGCTGTCAGTATGCAGAGCTGGATTTAGTTCAAGAACTGCTGCAGTCATATTGGCTTTGCTTCCAAACATTGCAATGTTGGAAGTTTCTCTCCAACAGTCTAGCAGATGTCACGTCTAGCACCTTCAGATTTAGGCACCTTCAGATAAATTAAATCTCCCATGATGGGCTCCAGTGTGGTGCAAATACCACTCATATGGTCAGCTGGGTACACCTGAGCCATCTGAGACGAGCTCCAGAGATCCTCTATAGAGACCCATGCAGGGTGGACCTTTCCCACTGGTGAATTCCAAGTGTTTCCTAGCATGCAGAAACTTTCTGTGTCGGTTTTCTTTGCAAGCATCCACTACTGAAACCAAGGCTTAAATGAATCTGTGAAGCTCTGAACATGGATTCTCCCACCCTCTTTGACCCTTCAGATTAGGCAATGCTGCTGGAAATCAGTTCCACGCCCAGCACATACCAAAAAGCCTATAACAGCAACAAAGGAGGGGAGAAGGCACCAGGACAAGGGCCATGGGAGCCAGCAGGGGTTGAGCCCTTTCATACAACCAAGATCCATCACTGCCAATACAACTGTTTTCCTCCCTCCCAAAAACTCACCTGGCTGTCAGTGCTTCAGTAGTGGCTACAGATACACATACAGCCAGGGAAAAAAAACATAAATCCCTCCTCTGTCTTGTCTCTCTCACTTAGTAAGGTTACCAAGCATAATGGGTTACCTGGTGTCAGCTGAGCCTGGGCAGCACACCAAGGACACACAGAGTCAACAGCAAACCCAAGATAAGATACATTAGCTCAAGCCTCGGGGATGGAGATTTAAACTAATCTGTTTAACCTTGAATTTGCAGGAGGTAAAGAACACACCTGCAAGTAATTGTTTCACCTCACCTTACACAGGTTCAGCTGTGGCAAGACATCTGCTTAGTCTAAGCTGCTTGTTTCCATTTCTGGAGGCATGGTGTTAGCACAACAGTGCTGAGACTCTTCAGAATTCAAATTCAGCATTGCAGCACAAGAGGGAGGTCAAAATAAAGACTAAAAAGTCAGCCAGGCCCATAAGGACAGTGCAGTCTCCAGCAATGGTCCTTGGGGATAAAGTATGACAGAACTTTTTCCAGCAATGCATTTTTCAGTGCCGTATGTAATCAGATGATGAACTTAAGTCATAAAGCATCCTCCAGTGAAATGACATCTACATTAGTGCCTTCCTTCTGACACATTCAACATTGAACATAAACTGGCAGGAATTCAGATAAACAGCTCCACAGAAGATACTCCCAGATTTTGCAGCTGATCATCTCCAGATCTGCTGTATAAGCAAGAAGTCTCCACCTGGTCATGCATAAACAAGATTAAAAAACCCAAACAGATGGTGACTTAATCCCCACCTCCATCACCGCTGACATTAGACAAAGTGAGGAACACGCCTCACTAAAACCTTTGTTTGTACGGGAAAAATCTTCAAAATTGGGTGTCTGTAAGGACAAACTATTGCCATTCCAAAGTACTGCACTAATGTGGTGATTTCACTCTATAAAGGGAGGCATCCAACTTTAAATACTGATTATAGGCACAGAGTATTCACAGGATCAAGCAACAACTGAACATGCAGAAGTAAAGTGGAAAACTCATGCCTCAAACAACCCAACCTGAGGAACAGAGGAGCAAACAGCTGTCCATCTCCCACCACCCTATGATCACTTGAAGTGGCCACCCCCTTGTTCACACTATCAACTAGCATTAAAATACAGAACAGCCAAAACTGCTGCTGCTATTCTAGCAGGTTTAAGAACATGCCTTATGCTAAGGATGTTTCTTAAAAGGGAAGCACAAGCTTTTCTCTCCTGTTCTGGCTCCCCCCTTCCCTCAGCTCCTGCTGAAAGCCACGGTGTCTCTACATTTAACAGAAGTCCTACAGCAGCCAAAGGAATCCCCCTTGCTGACTTTGCACAGCAATACATCCCTTCACATCTGGGACTGGGGAGGAGGGGCAGACTCCCCTCTCAAGTTCCACAGAGGCACCAAAAAGGAATAATTGCTCCTGTATGTTTACAGTGTAGTAGCAGTGAATTTTACACTGCTAATAACAGGGTTCCTGTGATGCAGGAGCCTCTAGGAAGGTCACAAATCAAGGAGAAGCACACCACTGTCTCAAACCTGAATCGTAACAACTTCCTTCACAGATCTGAAAGTTAACCTCCTGCAAGCATGAAACTTTACCCTCCTTAATCATTTTACTCCCTTGCTAGTCTACAGGACAATTTACCAACAGAATCTGCAGTAGGAAATGCTGAAAGGCATGTTTCTTCTCCAGGAACACACTCCACCACACACTGCTCCACTTCACATTGCCCTTCTGCCTGAAAGAGGGAAAAAACCCACACAACAACCTGAAGACTCCTTCAGACTGATAAAAATGTACCCAGTTCAGAATTGCTTTTTCTTACCAATGAATAAATCTGGGAAAAAAGAATCACAAGGTGTTTAATAAGACCCAAATATTTTGATCAATTTTTAGGAAATCTAAAAACCAGGGAGATGTATCTGCACTATCCCTATGGTGTTCCTATGAGGAAATACACAGTAGGTTTTCGCCAAGCTGCAGAAGGCAGGTCCAAATGTGTCTTTTAGATCCCCTAAGCAGGTAGCTGTGTCACAGGTACACACACACACACTCCAGACACACTCAAAGACAACAGATCAAGGGGGCACAATAACTGAACCACTCAAGCAACTGCTCATGAGACAGCTTTGGTCAAAATTAAGCAGGAGTTCAAACCAGCCCAGCCCCAGCTCACTTGGTCTGAACAGACTGGAGAGCACAGCTCAGACAGCAGAGCCAGGTGTAATGCCTGCAGCAGCTGGAGGACAGCTCACATAATGACATTCCCAGTGCCTAATGCATACGGAAAGAATCAGGTTCCTTGTGAAAATACAGGTTCACCTTCCCTCTTTCAGCACCACACTGATGGCCAGGAAGTCTTTTCAGAGCGGTTGACTGTTCCAGACCCAAGGGCCTGGTGTTAAAAACATCCAGACACAAGTATTTTCTCAGTGGTACAGGACCTCCATACCTTTAAACTGAGGGGCCTAAATGTCTGACCTCCCAACTAGTGAGTGCTTCACATCAAATGGTCTGAGAGTTTAAAACCATCTTTTACATAGGGTTTAAAATAGGTGTTATTGTTCAAATGTCTAATAAGTCGATGTTATTTCATTTGTATTAACACAAATCTGAAGTAACAGTTTAACCAAATTTATTATTTTCCTGATTGTATTAATTTTACATAGTACAAAGTTCTCTTATTTAAGCATTCACATTAAACTAGCATAACAAACTTTGCCTAACAGCAAATGCACCATTATCGAGATATTTTAAAGCATGTTGTTTTCAATAAGAGTTTAATTTGTACTTATGTTTCAGAGTTTGCATGTTCATAGGAAGCTTCCAGACATCTGGATTTCAGTTCACGATTTATTTGCATACAAAAATATATTATAATGGAAAAAAGCATTAAAGTTTTCAACTATATAAAATTACAAATATATTTGCATAAAAGCAACTTTAAATTAAAATTAAAATTCAAGCTATATTTTAAAGCAAAATACAGCTCTAACATTTAAGTTATCTTCTTCCATCTGCTGCAAAGTAAAAAAAAAATAACCAAAACCAATGTTGCCAGTTAAATACTTGTAGGAGTTCACAAAGGTTAATGTTCAGAGGGCATATCTTGGGGAACGAAGTTATCAGACAAGGGCAGCAGTTCTCACTGATTGATGTCACTTATCCTTCAGAGGACATTCACATGCAAGCACAATGCTGAAAATTCATTTCACATACCTGAAAATACAGAATAAGAAAGATCATTAAGTTCTCTATTAAATAAGATTGCATGTTGTTGACATATCAGACATTTGCCTACGCCCAGTTTGCTAGACTGCCTGACAAGCCAAATTATGTCTTTTTTTAAGTTAACATGAAAGCTGAAATGCTAGTGTGCAAAAAAGACAAGGCACGTACTGTTCTAACAAGTGCATCAGGCTTGGAAAGGTATCTGTACGAAGTTCTGTGTAACCTCAAGCATATAAATACAACTCCTCAAAAATATGATGATAAATACCAGATGGAAGTTGGACTTCTTCCTCACTGTACAGTGATCCTGTACAAATGAGACTGCTGACATCACTGGAGATTTGTCTAGTTGGGATAAAAAAAAAAAAAATCACACCAAAAAAAAAGTGCAAAACCACTAGCACAGGTGGTAGTTCCTGCCTTCATCTTTGATGTACCTTGCAAGGGAAAAATGAAACCTATATATTATAGGCAGCCCCTTTAGAGTTAGAGTTAGCTGCAACATGGCTGTGCAAGATACAACAATGGAAATATTTACCGGTTTGGGCTTTCATTGTCCTACATAAACCTTCAAAAACTTGGATTTTTTTCAGAAGAATGGTCAATTAAATTTCAGTGGTAAAGATGGAGTTAACTCAAGCTTACATCCATGACACAAGACAGGAAACTAGAAAATGTATTTTAAGTATGAGAAGTGAAACCAGGATTAATATACAAGTAAGACAGCAGGGAAGCAGGAAGCCTGTAAGGGCAGCTGTCTTGAATTAAATCCACATCTTCAAGAAATGCACGGAAGGGAAAACACCTAATGAATACACGAAACTCTCAGTTCATGGTTTGAGAGGGCTTTGTTTATGCTGCTATTTAGGTCTAGTCCTAAAACTTGTTGGTTTGGGCTCTATAGCCTAGTTCCACACAAAAAATAACCCAACCTGAAACACAAAAGAAATGGCATTATGTCCACAACAGAAGAGGAAGAAGCAAAAGGAATAGGCAGAGTGCATGCTTGGCAATAGGGGGCCAGTTTTTTGGCTTTGTTGTTTTTCTTTTAAAATCATAGTGAAGAATTCATTACTGTAGCTGAAAGATACAATTTCTAGATAGTGGCAGAAAAAGTGATCTAAATTCCATTCCTGGTAAAGACAAGCACAAACAGGATTTTGACATTTAGTTAAATCAACAGATCCAGATATCTGCTCCTTAATTCTTTCATAAAGCAGAGTCTAGAACAAAAATGTTTTCTTCACCTATGGATACTCCTCCAGTTACTTAGTTTTATAATGAAGAAATAGATCACCAGTTTTTAAGCTGAGTATTGAGTATTTAAGAAAGTGATGTTTATTTATTGATCCACTGTCAAGGAGAGGTGAATTGCAGCTGAGTCAGAGGTGGCAATAGGGGTTAATCGAGTTCAGCCTTTGACACACAGACTAAATTGCATGCCTTGAACATTCAGGCAAAGATCAGAATTTAGTCTGGTTTACCTTCTTATCCATATAATGATCTACAGGAGTAGCAAACTAAAAGAAGCCACATTATATAAACTATTTCTTTTTCCCTTCCCTCTCTCCCCATACTTTGGCTTTCAACACTTTTTGTAACAAGTACCAAGTGAGATGCAAGCTACTAATAAAAATCTACTTACTTGCTAGTGTTCTGTCAAGATCAGCAATGAAGTCCTCCAGTTCTTTTGTGTCTCCAAGCTTTGCTGTAAAATAAGGGTCAATACTGCTTAGACATGGCATGGTTCTCTGGCTAGAAGAAACACACGACCCTCCAAATCATTTTGAGTGGTACCAAACATGCTGTGGGTTATTGTCAGCAAAGTTCAATAGGGTTGCTGCAATGTCCAAAAGCACTCAGAGAACATGGGAGACTGAACTGAAATTCTAGCTTTTATAGCTTTCCATTTGACAGAAGCAACACAAAGCAATACTTTATTTAGTCTCCTTAAAAAGGAGTGGTTGAAGTGAAGAATAAAAGTTACATGTCAACTAATCCATGACCTTGCTACTTTGGCCATCTTTCTTGTTTCATCTATTCAGATACTGCATGCATGGCCCTAATCAATCCCACCCAATGAGCTCCCAGTCCTACTCAAATCTCAGCCCCATAAAATCATGTCAGTATCACTGGTTTGCTGTGCTGCCAGATCCTTTGACCTTGGTCCATACACTATAAATTTGGAATCAAACATCCACCTAAGTTTCCACTCCTGACAACACCACTGGTTCCATTCAATCTAGTTTTACTGCAAGTTGCTTCCTTATCTCATTTCTGTAGTCTTTTCCAAGCCAGTTCCAACTCTGTCTTCTCATCAGGAAGAGCATCTTGTCGTTTAGTGTAATTCTTTGCCAAATATTTCCTGTCAGTTTAACAGAACTCTTTTTTGCTACTTCACAGAAACTATTATTCATTATTTCTCCCTAATATCACACTAATTGAAAAGAAAGCATTTAACTTGGGTTTTTGTGACTGGTCACTGTGAAAAAGATCTGAAAGCACGAAAGGCTATTGAACATGCACCTGGAGGAGAGTAGTTGTAACAAAAGCACCATGTAGTACACATGTATGAGTGTTCATTTATTGATATGTCTGCTCCAGAGTTCATCCAAGTTAACCTGAATGAAGCACTGTCCTGGGAAGTCAGATCAGCTGCAAGACAGAAGCCACTTTGAAACAGCATAGCTTCAAAGGAGGAAGGAATTACTAATATATGGCTTGTATCAGCAGTGCAAGGTCTATATGGATCTGAGAAACAGCGTTAACTTAAATGGCAGCACATGGTTTCAGAGGAGTCCCTCTACCCCTGCATTCAGGCTAAGTATTTTTATAGAGAAATGGGACACTTAAGCCACTTAGTTGCTTCAGTAAAGAAGTAACACGAGTTAATAATTAATCCTTATCAGCCAGAAACTTGTAATTTTTTTAGCTCAGCGTTTCAAAACCAAAAGACTTGCCAGGCCACCTGCAAAGTGCAGATACAGTTTGTTATTGCCATTTACAATCAAGACAATAATACTTGGATCTGTAGTGTGCTCAACAGTAATCCTTAGTTTTGTTGTCATTAAAAAAACAAACCAAAAAACCAAGAAAAAAAACCACCAAAAGAAAAAAAAAAGTCCATGCAAGCATGTGAATCCTGGCTCCCAGGAAGAAGCCCATGTAATTGGGGATTAGGAAGAAATGCCAACAGTTAAAATTAAGATACCTTTACAAGGAGTTACTGAAGGGGATGGCAAGCTTGGAGTAGATGCAGTAGAAGAGTTGAGCTTTTCATCACTGAGACTGAAACTATTTCTGTAGAGTGAATCTGCACCTGTAAAAAAGCAACATTATAAAGTAAACTTAACACCATTTGCAATATAATTGAAACCCAAAATGGAGCCTTTCCTATATGGACTTTAAAGTCTGTAGAACTCAAATTTACAGTCTTCAAAACCAGAGAAATAAATAAATAAACCCTCTATTGTGTGAAGGCTGTTGCTCCCACTCCTACTGTTAAAAAGAAAGCAGCCCTAGGCTCAATCCTCATCCCCAGTAAGGGAAGTGTTAGCTTTCCCTGAAGTCAGCACCATTTGAAAAATTATACAGAAATGACAATTATCCCACATCAGCTAAATTAGACCTGGTAGGACTTGCCTAATTCACAATATTCTGGGAAATTCTGTTACCTAAATTTTTCAAAAGCTACAAAAAAAAAAAAAAAAAAAAACAAAAATCTGAATAGAGAGCTCCAGGACAAGGACAGCCACCAGAATAAAGAATACATGTAAGTGTTGTCCTTTATCCCCAAAGCAAACACACCCCTTTCTCCATACATTACTCTGTTGCTTTAGGTATGGTATTTTCAATTCTTTTATTCTGTGACTCTCTGGAGTTCATGATGCAGTACACTGGTACACAAGATATCCTGCATTCTTATTTTAGGTGATCTTTTAAAGAAAGCCTTAAGTGCCCTGGACAGGAACAGAAAAGGTTCCAATACCATTTTGATTTCTTGTATTTTAGAGGAGGCCTTAAGCTCCAAAAGTATCAAAAAGTATCTTTATCTTGTCTTTCTTCATATAAGAAGTTGCACAATGTACAGGGCACCCGAAGTATTAGTCCTGGCTCCGCTGGAAGGAGGCATTGTCATTGTGCTAGAGACACTAAAACTGCTGGTCCTGCAGTTTCAAGCCAGTGACCTGAAAACTGCAGTTCTACAAAAAGAAACCATTGTGATACAAACATGCCAATGGTCTCCATTTACTTGGCACATTGCCTAGGACATAAGTGTTTGTCTTATTATCTGGGGGGGTGACCACCACTGCTTGCCATTGAGGCCAGCCATTCTGCTCCCTGCAGCACACACAGCATTCGTCCCCAGAGCCACTGCCTGGGAGGTGGCAATGCTGAGGCACCAAGTCCAAGAGAGAATTGTCACACATCCTTGGACGCCTGTCCCATTTGCTGTGCCAGGAGAGGACTGCCTTAGTTAAGTTAAGGGTGTCTTGATGAATTGGCACAAGGGGGCAGGACCACAGCTTGCCCTGCCAAGATCTGCACATCTACACCTCCACTGAACGTTGCCAGGATGTCTCCAGACAGCAGACACCGAGACCATCCTCTTGCGGACTATTCCTTTGCCTCAAAGAAATCCAAGCTGTCTTTGGGAAGGAGAGTGTGTGTCCACACCCCACCTCCTCTAGCCTGCTGTCCTTTCCAGCACAAAAGCACCTTCCACAGGGACATACAGGTACAGTGACAAGTCAGACGAGACGACTGCACCTACAAAGCCTCTCAGATCTTTCCTCAGCGATAAAAGCTGATTTGTTTGTTCTGTGCTGGCTTCCAAGCTTACCTCTGTTACAACACACACTGAAAAGGCTTGAGGGAAAAGCTTCAACCTGGAGTACTTTTCTCTTTCCCATGCATTTTGGCCCACCACTGTGCTGTGTCTTTCAGTTTGCTCTGCCATCAGCTTGGATCCTGTTCCAGCAAACACACGTTACCCACAGCACCACGCAAACGTGAGCGATGGCGTGACTGCCATCTGTGACCTGGGGCTATTGCCACCTGGTCTGCCACCACGTGGTATTTCGTGTTTATAGAGATGGGTATGCTTCTGCAAGCTATCCTCTAATTGCAATTTCTTTATCTTCACTCTTAAGAAGTGCTGTTCTCTCTAAACTTCAGCAGATCAAAACCAAGCTACTTGAAACTTCAAATACAAGAAAGACTTCATGAATACAATGCAGAACTGAGATAATTTTAGATGGAAAAAATGGGAAAAAAAGATAAGCCATTTTAAAAGTAGATCCTAAAAACAGGAAAAAAAAGAACCTAAGGGCAAAGGAAATCTGATAGTGCTCTGCAATGATGTGTGTCACCAGTACTGTACTATATGACACGAACCCTGTACATTAACTGATACTTCCTCTCCACTAAAGGTATGGCAAATTTCCTCCTGAAATCAGCTTACATAACAAATTGCCTACTAATACCACATTTCTTTCAGCCAAGATGCAAACCCCAGAGACTAAGAAACACAGAATGGAAAATGCTAGCTGTTCAGGACAAAACCCCTACCATCACCAAAAAGCCAAGTAACTTGTAATAGCTCACACAAACAGTGCTGTAGCCAAGACTGTAATTCACTGAAACACTGACAGAACAGACCAAAGATAAAACACTTTCCAGGCTACTTATTTGAAAAGAGGAGAACAAGAATTTCCAAATTAATTCATATTTTAAAGCTTTTCCAGCTCATTGAATTAATAAAAAATACAAAGAACTATGGTTATAAATCTGAGTATACTTTTAATGTGAAATCTATGCTACTAGCATCCAGACACCAAATGTAGCAAGGCTGGGAACTTATATTGCCAACCAATCCTTCTCATACACAAAATCCAAAGCTCCAGTTACTTTTATTTACAGATGGATTAAAACATTCTTTTTGTGCTTGTGAGGACAACTCAAATTGCAAAAGCTTTAGTAAACCGTTAAAATTGGCCACAAACTATTCACATAATTCTTTCTGTATATCCATGTGCACATCCAAGCTAGCAGACATATTTGATTCTTTTTGGTTTTTTCTCTTCATTATCCTTCTATAAGCAGCGAAAGTACTAACTGCTTACTTTGCAATGTATTGACACCAGAAAATGTTATTTCGTACTGGCTTCCACAAACCTTATGCTGGGAAATATTTACAACTGGACAAAGATAAAATATGAAAAAACTGTTGTTTTAAATCTCGGAATGTTTTTCTTCAAGTTTCAAAAGGTGAAATGTTTTCACATAACAGTGTTATCTTCTGATGGGTTGTAATAGTTTCAGGAAAATATCAACATTTATCTTTCTCAAAGCAAAAATATAGTTTAGCTACTGACTGTGGCTTATTCATGCCACCAAGCATCAGAAATTCTAGTGATGTAAGGAGGAATGCATTGACTCCACCAGCAAGGTCACCATAACTGCTGAAAACAATGTACTGTTAAAAAATACTTATGACATCCACCACAGAAAAATATCCTCTTTGGCAAAGTGTGGCTGTAGGGCAGAAAGCTCTGGGAAAAGAACACTTCAGTCTTTGCTCTCTAGCAGCTGCCACAGCCAAGATCTGCTCATTCACCTCCAATAATGGCCCTTGGAAGAGTTCCACTGCCAGACAAATACAACATCCTCTGCAACCCAGTAACCAGAGGCTGATGCCAGGGATCCCATTGCTGCTGTCCTTCCTCATCCAGCTCCTTCTCTCCCACTGCAAGTTTATAATTCATTACTTTTTTTTCACTTTGTACATTGATTCTAGTCCCTGTGCTTGTATCTATAAACTATGTCACTTCAGCTATTTAAAAACAACAAAACTCAAATTGCCTCTTTAAAAAAAAAGAGCCTTAAAATCTGAGACTTTTGTTAGTGAGTTGATTTACATCAGTCAAGCTGCACTGCAAAATTAGGGGGTAGGAATAAATAGGGGTGTATTTTACTTTGGCAAAGTAATCTGTAGTTAGCATGACTTTGCTGTTCCAGTATATGGTTAAACCACAAAATAAACCATGGCAATACCATGTAAATACAGAAATGTCCCCACAAAATGAGAAATTGAAAGGTTCTCAGCAGTAATTGACTGAAGGAGGAAAACCTCAAACTTTTCATTTTAAAACAGACAATGGAAAAGTTCAGCTGTCTAGCTTCTTTAATGTCATGCTCTTTCTAGTACCATGGCTCAAGATACAACTTTGAAGAGCACTGGAGTTGGTAAAATTTTTACTGCAGTTTTCAGTGGGGAAAGTTTTAGGGGAAAAAATTAAAGCACATCCCTAAAGCTGTCAGAGAGAAGCTTCACAAGTCCACTGAAGTGTCTACAACCATGAATTTATTATAAAACAGTAACTCAGCACTTAATGAGCAGACTGCGCAACTAATTCCTAACAGAACATAGCCTACTTGCTAAAAAATCAGAAAAAAAAAAAAAAATCTGGCAATTGTAATGTCACCAGTAGAAGTGAGAAATATTCATGATACAAAAAGCTTGTTTCACAATACATGTTTCAGCCCCCAAAGACAGTGTTTATTTTTATCATCACAGTTACACTTGGCTGCATTGTTTATTTTTGTGGGGATTTTGCCTAGCTAACAAACATCTGTTCCAATACTGACCAAAAAATGACACCTTTTCTCTATTGACTCATCTAAGCATCATTATTTAAAGGATTTCAAATCACATAGCTACACGAAAGTGAGCCAGGAAGCCTGAAATCCAAGCATGTTTTCTCATTATATACAAAGCTTACCTTTCCACTCCCTCACATACTTACCATCTACGAGGCAGTTTCCAGCTCCAACCTTCCCTTTACTAATCTTCCTTTCTAATGAGTTAGAGCAATGGGTATGCTGGAGTGGCACGAACAGGAAATCTTACAAAAAAGTGCATTTCTCAGCACACTGCAATACCTGTAGAGAAGGGTATGCACCTGAAACTTGCATTTTTTCTTCCCCTTTGACATATCAGGAATGTAATAAAACTTATTTCTCAGATCATTTAATAAAAGGGAATTTCTCCAGGAGAATCTCACTTAATTTTTTTTCATTATAAATATTGCATTGCCCTCTTGTTTGAGACAGGCCATTGGAAGATCAGACACATTCTACCTCCTTTTCATGTTACAAGACTGGCATTTGCTGCAGAGACCAAAGGCTCATCTACTGCACATCCTGTCTCTCACAACAACTCACGGCAGATGCCTGTAGAAGAGCTTTAGAGTGGTGCAGCCACACACTGATAGTTTCAAAATAAGCTCTACCAAGTTCTCCCAATGCACATACCAGTCTCTTTCCTGAGACAGCAGTGGCATCAGCCCAAGCGGTCCTCAATGGCCCCACCCTTCCTGCTGGGATTTTATAAAGTTATTTTTGAGTATGTGAACTTTTCATATCCATAATACTTTAAGGCAATATCTTTAACCATTCATGAAAGAAGTAACACCATTTCTTTGACACATGCTAATTTAATTTGATCTCCTCATACTGGTGAGGCAGCAGTCACTTTCCTAATGTCACTTAGTATTTTCTGGAAGACCGTCTTGTCCCTGCCCAAAATATCTCTTTTTAGCCTGACAGTCCCAGTCTATTTAAGCATTTGGAAACTACTTTACGTCTTCAGTCATTTCTGTTGCCTTTTTCTTTACCTTCTTAACAGTCACACATTACAAGACTGACAACGTAAACAGATTTTTCAGGGTGAGTGCTGCAGTACTAACAGTGGCTGGTGCTTCATCTCTGGATAGCCTAGGCATTAGTACAAGCCCATGGGGACATCCACAGCCACGTCCATGTAACCACAAGTGCTGGCACTACACCAGGCACTGATGTTAACAGATCCTGCTCAACCCCTGCACCTACTCGATTTTAAAATCATGAAATTAAGAATTCTAGATGCCCTCAGCATTTCTTTGTTGTTTTCAAAAGCCATGAGGCATTGCTCAGAAATCATTTCTTTACCCCTAAAAAATAACTACAAAGGAACACTGCAGGCTGTATGAGCACAAGAATTGAATTGATGCATTTATTTTGCAATGCTTTTAACAGAGAGGCTGGAAGCTGAACCTGTCTCAAGAAAACATGGAGCTACAAGTGTCAAACATTTCTGAGAGCATGACAACTGATTATGATGTAGCTTTTCAGTGTTATTGTAACTTTGGCCCAAGAAACACTAAAGCACTTCCCTTCTCAACCTCTCATAAAGTCCAACTTCCCATTCATTATCCTAAGCCTAAACTTGGAAGACTGTCCTGACACTGCCATAAACTGTACTAGCACAACGCACTGACTGGGCATGCAATTTACACAGGCAAGCCTGCACTTTTCTTTGCAAGCTTATTCTGACACAAGAAGACAATGCTATCTGTAAGTTCATTAATACAGCTGCATCTACATTAGTGGCTTCTGCCAGCACAGCACTCTCTAGCACAAATCCTATTTTATCACAGCCAACACATACTGTGATAGCAGAGACTTATAAAGTATTCCTCAACTTTGAAGTTCCAGGACGATTAATAACCTAAAGAACAAAGCTGCTAGGCATCGATTTGTTTGAATACATCAGGTTGAAACATAACTGGTACTCACTCCCAGTCCAGCAGCTCTGGAATGCTGGAGTAACTCAGCAGTTGCATCATGGTTTCCAGCACTGAGCCAGTCAGCTGTGGTGGTTAATGTAATACTCGTGGGCCGAGATCATCACACACATCTGCACACACGAGCTTCTCTGTTCCTGCAAGGTCTAGAGTCCATTGTGCTCTGTACAGTGCTTAACCACAGCCAAGCCAGACCTCGTCCAAAGATCATTTGGTCAAATGACAGGACAAGATGTGGAAGAACAAAGTACTAGTGCACCCATTTTCCACAGCAGTGTCTTCGAAATCCTTCTTTTTCTCAATAGCCAGAAATACGTAATACAAGAATTTAAAGTAGTATTTTTGGAGCTAGGGTGAGATTTTAAGATAAAAGAGTATTTTCAGGATTAACAACATTGATAGAGATCTTTTGTAAATTTTTCTGCTAAATTAAATGGGCTCATCCTCATGGCAGAAACCCCAGGAGAGGAAAAAGCTTTCCTTACCCTACTAAACAGTATTTTTCAAGTATGACCACTTGACATCTGTTAGTAGCTTCTCATGAAACTGAATTTAAGGCTGATTGGGGGCACTGAAACAAACAGTTGCAACAGTTTAAAATGTTTCCTCCTCTTACAGTTCCATCCCTAACTGGAAAGATATCACTGCAGGAGTGGCCAAAAGATACATATGCCTAACCTTCAGCCACACCACATCAGTTAGGAGGATTAGATTAAACAACAAACAACAGATAGCACTAAAACACAATAGTCTGAACTGTTCTATACACACGATAAATTGTATCTGCAATAGTCTTGGCACTGGATAACAAGGTTTTGCAAAGATGTAAAGAGTCTTCATGAACAAGATGATCCTTCAAACTCTCTGCAGATATAATGGTTTTACAGATCCGTGTTATCAGAACTTGCTCTTTCAGCCCAGTTACCCCTTGATTCTGCAGTGGTATTTTAACCTAAGCCTTACCACAGGAAGAGCAAGGTCATGAATTCAGCACTGCACTGGCTAACACTACTGTTACAGAAATCAAAGGGAAAAGAAACCTGGGGGAAAATAAATACTTGAGTTTGAACAGAGAGAACCTGGGTAAGTAGGCAACTCCCTGCATTTATTCTTAAAATAGATGTAGGGAATGTAGCTGGATTACATCAGACACTAGAGCTTGTTTTATAAAAGGAGCTCTTCATATATCCACAATTCCTCTCCAATCCTACCCTAACTTCAAAATAAAAAGTTGACTGCACTGAATGACTCCTTTAGGAAGAAGTGTTTTACCAGGCCTTTTCTGAGCCATGAGCAGAGCTGGCTGTTTTTGTTTCCCTTCCCTTACATATCCTCATAGACTCTGGTGCACCCTCCTGGTCCCATATATGCCAGTGTCCAGGGGACAGTGATTTTGACTTCTCCAGAGCCACCTTTCACATGATGCATCACCAAGGGAGGAACTCAGCCATGGGATGGGATTTGAAAACTTGACAAGATCTTTGAGGACTTCGTATAGAGTCATCAAACCCTGTCTATCCTACTAACCCACTACTGTCTTCAGCCTAAATCAGTGTGGATTGCCACACAGATTTTTATTTTCCAGATCTTCCTGAAGATCTGATCTGCCTGCTTACGTAAGCATGATGTTTTCTCACCAGGCCTTCTGCCCTGCCAGAGAACACCGTCATCTTCCTCCCAAGATCCTTCTTGTCAATTCTAACAGAGCAATTTTAAGCAGTTTTCAAGATTTAAGTTTTTTGAACTATAGCAGATAGCTATCTGCAGTTACTTAGCATTTCTCCATGCGAGAAGAATAAGTTCTTGTTACTGGGTTGGGGTTTTGATCATTTTCTCACCAGTAGATTATTTCACTCTATCATTAGAAGTGTCTCAATTGTGAGACACAACACGTGTATGTGAGAGGTTAACATATCACAACAATGAAGACTGCACAAGAAATGCTAACACTAGGGCTGCCAGCTTGACTCAGTAAAGGCAGATTTTGCCTTAAACACCCTCAGCCATCCGAATGACAAGTGTCCAGTCTAAATTGGGCATGCCTTTCTAAATCTCCCTTGGAGGTAGAGAGATACTTAGAAGGAGTACTACACTCACTACATTATGAAACAGAAAAACAGCATCTTGATCCATGTACTTCCACTGACTACAGAAAGAACCCCAAAGGCAGTGCTAGCCAAGGTATCCAAGTTCAGGGCAGGTAAAACAACACCTGTCAGCCAAATGAATCATATCCATGATGATAAAATAAAGGGCTCTGGTAATCTGGAGAAGTTATGCTCTCACAACCCAAGTACTAAGGAGATAGCATTAATGTTTTAGCACTAAGTCAACAGAACTGCTCCTTGAGTCCCTGAACTGATAAAGAGGCAGAACAGAAATTAGAGGAGTAGTCTTATTATAAACAAAAACAAACCAACACAACAAAACAAAAAACCCAAACCAACAAAACTGGTTACAGTTTGCTTTTAGCAGGACTTACTTCTGAGAAAGTAACCTACTGCTCCCAAAGAGAACAGCAGTTTCCAGCCTCACTGTCTGGAAGAGGAAAGATGTTCTCTCCCTGATTAGTAAAGCCAGCAAGAGGGGTTGAACTTTTTTCAAAGTCAACTAGAAAAAAATTTAGTTCCAATTATATATTTTCTTGCTCCAAGCAGCTTTCCACCCTTCCTGTTCCATGTTCTGCACACACCATTCATATACATCTAGTGTACTTGGGCGCAAGGTAGCTTAAAATCAGCACCTCTGAAACAGTGATAACACTGTCCTCCACCCAGACGGATGGATGGATACATAACCATTCTTATAACGGGAAATCTAGACGAGTTTCCACCTGTTGTGGAAAGCACATTTTGGCTCGCTCTCTCTAGACAGGTAATTCTGGTTACCGAGACACAGCGGATGGTCCCTGTGAACCTGAGACACCTTTTCCTGCAGATGCCGGGACGTCCCGGTGTCCCGCAGCCGGCTGGCAGCCCGACCTTCTCACAGAGAGGGCTTTTTAGGCTCCCCTCCGTTCAACACCAGAGAGTAAAACCAGCGGGGCCGGACTCCGCATCCCTGCGACTTCTAACCCAGAACGTAAAAGAAAAGGCACTGCTTTTACAGAAACAGACGGGTTGCCGCTCCCGGGTCCCTGCCTCTCTCAAAGAGGGCGACGTGCTGGTCTAACACCGGCTCTGGAGAGTCGCTCCCCGGCCGCCCCCCGCCCCGGGACCGGCACGGCCGGACCGACAGACACTCACTCTCGGAGTCGCTGAGGCCGCTGCCGTCGCTGACGCTGGCGCTGCTCCGCCGCTTCATGCGCTCCAGGTGCTCGCCGTAGAAGAAGCGGCGCCGGCCGGCGGGGCAGGAGAACTCCGCCAGCACCGCGTCGAACTCGCCCAGCGCCTCCGCCAGGCCCCCGCCGCCGTCCTCCCCCGGCGCTGCGGGCGGCGGCAGCGGCGTCAGGACCGGACCGGACCGGACCTGCCCGACCCGACCCTGACCCCGCCCGGCCCCCGCACCTCCACCCCGACGGAGGGAAAGGGAGGGAAGAGAAGAGAAGGGAAGGGAAGGAAGGGGTCCCGCCCGCCCCCTCAGCCCGCCGCTCCCACCTTGCCCCGCCGGGCGCTGGGCTGCAGGAGACTTCATGGCGGCGGCGGCGGGCGGAGATGCCCCAGCGCCGCTGCCGCCTCCCGCCGCCACCGTGAGAGCCCGGCCCGCCGCCGCCCCTCTTATAGCGCGGCGGGGGCCGGGGGCCGGGGGCCGGGCCGGGCCGGGGCGGGCCGGGGCGGGGCGGGGGCGGCCCCCGGGCGGTGCAGGTGCGCCGGGC
>QWTY01047527.1:0-14276 GCA_008033365.1 Pseudorectes ferrugineus | reverse complement strand
ATGCAGAGCCACTGGCCCAGGCTCTGAGAGCCACTGAGGCAGAAGGCAGCTTCAGCAATAAACTGTGTTGTGCAGCAGAGGCACTGCAAACTACATGGCCTGAAATGAATGTTTAGGGGTGATCCAACAAGACTCGATTGGGAAACCAACTCCCAGGAAAGCTGTATCCATAGATCTTTGCTATGCCAGGGTCACAAGAGCTGTCCCAACATCTGTGACTACATACAGGTGGGTATTTAACCCACAGACTGCACCTTCCTGTTTGAGCTCCAGGCGGGGAGAAGTGTGTTGGGGTGAAGAGGCCAAAAGGGACAATCCCCACGTTTGCTGCTGGTGTCAGTCAGTGGCTCTTGGCAGGGAATGTGTGCTGAGGAGCAGAGGAAGGAAAGGCAAAAGCATTCTGCTGTACACAGACCCTGGGGCTACACAGCCCCAGACGTGTACCTGCACACACCCGACCTCTGCACAGACTGCATCTGCATGGGTTGGGGGCCGAGCCTTGCTGGTGGTGGCATCACCCTGTCTGCACACACAGCAACACACCAGGGCTGGCCACAGTGGGCAGAAAGGGCTGTGGCCTCTTCTGAGGGGCAGGGGCACCCCAGAAGCTCAACACCTGTTGCTCATGACACCCAGGTCTAGCCAGGATGGAGCTCAGCAGGGCAACTCCCCTCGCTGCTCCGGCGGAGGTGGAACGGCAGATGATGCTGCTTCCAGACACTTCTGGATTCCCTGTAGCCTGATCCCATCCTCACCTTATCCTTCTGCAGGTTAAGGTTCACTAGAAAGTGTAGAAGTATTTGTGTATTGTTTCCTGGGCTTTGTGTCAACCTTAAGGTGAGAACTGAAGAAAGTCCTGTATTCCCACACCCAGAGTGTAATCAGCTGAAATTCTTCTGCCATGATGATATCTCCTTAGCATGTAAATCACAGAGGACTCCCTTTTTTTTTTTTTCCACAGTGAAAAATCCTGCTCCGGAGAGTGTTCCCAAACCACTCCGACACGCCCAGACCAACTAATCCAGGTGAGCTCAACTTTCTGGCCAAGCCAGTAAGGCCGGTACTGAGCAGCTCCCAGCAGACGTGCTTCCCACTCCGATCCCCATGGCTGCTGCTTCCCACCCACCTGGACAAACCTGGCACCTGTGTCCTGTGGGGGTCAGGCAGGGAGAAAGCCTTGGAAGGGCTCTTTTGGAGGATGGAGCAGGGAAAGGGAGGAAACCATCCTGATCTACCTGCTAGAGGCACCAGCATCCCTGGCTCCGTGCTCAGCCCTGTGTGCTGTGTCATCACAGGACACACTTGGGAGCAAGGGGGCAGGGAAGGTTTTCCAGTGCTAGTCCCGCAAACCTCTTGCATTTTCCCCACCTCTGCTGGGAAATTCTGAGCTGCTTCTTCCCTGAGAGGAGCGGGTAATGCTGGAGCAGCAACGTTGGCTTGTTGCTGCTCATTGTGGAGTGGGTTTTGCCAAGAGGTTGGAGCTACACTGACTCTTTAGCCCCTGGAGAACTCCCTGGAAGGTGGGTGTGCAGGTGTGTGCAGAGCCCAGCAGAGAGCTCTGGGCTGGGAAATGCCTTCACCAAAAGGCACCTTTCACTCTTGCCTTCTCAAATATCACATTTGCCTGGGGCTTCTTACCTGCTTCTCCCTTCTGTGCACTGACATCCCGTCTCATCCCAGCTTCAGGAAGGGCCTCTGGGTCTCTTGGCGTGGAGTTGTTTGTCAGATATGCCCGTGAGAGCGTGAGCTATGGGATACAGGGAGCACAAATGCTGCTGTCACCAGGCAGGAGAGGATTGACCTCAGCCCTTACTTGATGACTGTGACACCCACAGGGACGAGCATCCCAGAGATGTTCCTGTGCACTGTGCTGTGTTTGCAGGGAGCCCAGCACCCCCTGCAGCACCCCGTGGGAGGGGGCACAGGCACTGCCTGCCCTTGGGCCTGGATGGAAACCCTGTGGACGCTGGAGGGGAGGTGGGGAACGAGAGCCAGGACTGAGCGATCTGCAAATTGGCTTCACACGTCTGAAACCCATCCTCCCACAGGACATCAATGCTGGTCACAATGGTGCCAGCAGCAGTGCTGGACACCCTGGGGTTGGCCAAGGGGCTGCAGTCGATGCCAACACGAGCTGTACTCACCACAGCTGCATCCTCCTCCTCCTCCTCCTCCTCCTCCTCCTCCTCCTTGGCAGCACCAGGCAGTGGCCGGGTGGCACTGGGCCAGTGGTAGGGGCAGCGCGGCTCGTCCCGCTGTGCCCTGTGTGCCCCGCCGGGGCCGCGGGCTGCCGGCACGGCCGGGCTGTCCCCGG
Organism: Pseudorectes ferrugineus; assembly: GCA_008033365.1. Lineage (NCBI taxonomy): Eukaryota > Metazoa > Chordata > Aves > Passeriformes > Pseudorectes > Pseudorectes ferrugineus. Next base: position 11,962 of record QWTY01047527.1, on the reverse strand, counting down.
AGCTCTCCCGCGGGCTGCCGCAGCCCCGCAGCTCCCGGCGCCCGTGCCGCTCTGTCTCCCTGCCGCGGCCGGAGTCCGACAGGTCCAGTGGCGCGTCTGCATCGTCGTCCCTCGCCTCCTTCACCTTTGCCCGGAGCTCGGAGCGCTCCCGGCTCAGCCAAAGCGCCTTCTCCCCCTTCCCATCCGCAGCACCCTCCGGGAAGGAGCTCTCCTCCTTGCATCCTGCCGCGATGCCGAGCCACGGGGACAGCGGCCGCTCCGCGGGCGGGAGCTTTGTGTCGCCGTCCGCCCGCTGGCCGGGCTGGCACTGCTGCAGGAGGAGATGCTGCAGCCGCTCCCGGTGCTTCAGCAGGTGCAGCTTCTCCTCCAGGTGCTGGTCCCGCACGTACACCATGGTGGCAGGAAGCTTCAGCAGGGCTGCGTGGTCTTCCCAGCTGTCCCGGGACCGCGTCCTGCCGTCGGCAGCTTTGGTCCGGAGCAAGTGGCCGGGGAAGCTGCCGCCGTCGCGGTCAGCCGGGGAGCAGTGACCCGCCAGCCCCAGCTGGTGCAGGGAAAGGTGCTTGTGCAGCAGGCAGAGCTGCTCTCTCCGGGCACTCAGTTTTAGGTTTTCATAGGATGGAGGAACCTTGGTGGAATCCAGTTTGCTTGCTGTTAAATAACTGAAAAAAGCGTGGAAAAAAAATAATTACATTAGCTATGTCACATTAGCAAAAAAAAAAAAAAAAAAAAAGAGAGAGAATAAAAGAAATAAAAAATCACATTAGCATTAGAATTTTCCCATGATTTCCCAGCTCTGCAGGGATGTGTGTGGTCTCTCCTGCTCTTTCCACGCCCTGTTGCAGCCCTTGGCCAGTACATCACGCTTGTCTTTGGGTTCTGTGCTGGGGAGGAGGGTCCTGGTGGCCAGGGGAATCAGGCAGTCAGCAGTGGGTCTCCACACAGGGCAGGAAGCCATTCCCATCCCACCATCCAGCAGCAATCCCCTGTCCCTGGGCCACGGCAGCTCAAGGCAGGGGCTTGAGTGAGGGTAAGGATGCAGTGACCTGTCACATCAGCACTGCTGCTGAGAAGTCACTTTTTGAATAATGTCTTACAGGCAGCAACATCCTAACTACCCTCTTGGGGTTTCTCAGTGCCTGAAGACCCCCAGGACAGAGGAACAGCCCACCCGCCCCTAATCTCACTCAGCAGGAGACTTTTACAGCCAACCTAGGAAGGTTGGTGCAGTGCAGGAACCTGCCCTGCAAACCCAGTCCCAAGTGCTGCTGGTTATTTGGCAGCTTCCATGAGTGCAAGCTGTTCCTAGGAATGCTCAGCAGAACTACTCACACCCCGGGAAACTCGCTGTCTCTACAGACGAACTCACTGGCCTTGCTCAGCCCTCTGTGCTCCCGAAATCATTGGGGAGGATAAGCCTGGGAAGTGCTGAGCCCTGCAGGAAAGCCCATTAGAATAGATAAGTAGGAGCAGGAATTGCTGCCTGCCTGGGACGGTCCTTCTGCCTGGATGTGGGGGCACCTGGTTCACTTTGTGGGTCTGTCTGGGGAGCTGGAATAACGAGAGCCTGATCTTGTTGGGCTGGATTCCAGTCATTTTTACTGGTGTAAACTGGGATATCCCCCCCTCCCCGAGGCTGTGGGAGAAGCTGGGAGAGGAAGGTGGGCAGACACAGTGAATACTGGCCATCCATCCATCGAGGGACAGCTGCAGTGGGCCATGGATCAGGCCCACACCACCACCCCCAAGCTGGTACTCACGCCTCGAGGCTGGGGCTGTGCTCACGCTCCGGAGGGAGGGGAGTCTTCCTCACTGGGGGAGACACTGCTGCCCCTGAAGGACTCTTTTCCAGGAGGCAAGGTCTGGAGCCAGGTCTCACCAGGGCAATGGTTCCATGCAGCTGGTTGGAAATCCTCTGGGACGCCTGTGGCAGAGGAGAGAAAATCCAGGTGAGCCATTCTGCAGTGTGTCCTGTCTTCCAGGGAGCCTGGCTGAACTGGGACACATCTCCTCACCAGTGAGAGCAAGAGAGACAGCTCCTGAGTGCACTGCTTGATATGGTTCTGGTCGACAGCTCCATCAAGTTTTTATCCATTTTTCCAGGAAATTTCCCCTTCATGTACTCTCTATTTTCTGGCTGCACTGATTTGTAGCGCAGGAAGTTTTGTGTCTCCTCTCAAGTCATGATTCAGTGGCTTAACCACAATAAGACCCTGCAAATTCCCTGTCTCCTAGTCAGGCCTTTATTCATGCAAGACTTTATTCATGCAAGCACCTGGCACACGCTGGTTTGGTGGGTGTATTTCTGGTGGAGTACCGGGGCCAGGACATCTTTGTCTCCATCAGCTGTCATGAAAGGCTCACCACATGTTCTGACTTGACTTTCCCCTGCCCACCTGGAGATGTCACCAACGCTTCCTGCGATCCCTATTAATTATCCCCACAGCCTGCCTGCAGCCTTACCAAAACCCCTTTTCACCTGCTCTTTCAAGTTGTTTTGTGGAGGTCGAGTAAGCAAAACCTGTGCCAAAACAGAAGAATCCGTGTGGGTGTGGACGTGGGCTCGAGTTCCCATGACCAGGGACAGGGTCCAGGTCCTGCAGTCTCATCTCCCAGTGCCCAGTGTCACCACATCACTCAGCAGCTCTCGGCTGACACCCTCTCTGTGTTTGTCCTTGCAAGCACTGAATGCCAGGCCCTCTGAAAATGCCAATATTGATCATACTGCAGATGGAGAGATATCTGTGGTGCTCTTGGGCAGGGCTGCTGCGGTGCATTTGTTCTTGGTACCCACAACTCCCACAGTTTACATGTTCTCCAGCCTCTTCCAACCTTCACTGTGCTCCAGCTCCCTGCTTGCCCAGGAAATGGAGACCTGGCTCTATGGCTCAGGATAAGCTACACTGAAATGTGGCTCAGCACAATCTCCCCAGGTGCTTCACTCCTCAGAGTTTTCCCCAGTAAGACCTCTGGGAGGGGAACCAGAGCAATGAGCAGAGGATCTAAGGATGCTGGAAGTGTGGCCATGGAGGATAAACACAGGAGCAAACAAGGATGTGCATGGCCACAGCAGGGACAGGAGCTGTGCCAAGCTTTGCTTGCAGAGAGGGGCAATCTCTGCAGAGAGGATGGATCTGGTGTTTGGTAGGTGCCCTCCTTGGCCCTGGCAATGACGAACTGCCCAAGTCTGGCTGAGTGTTCAACCCCCAAGTGCCTCCTACTCTTTCCCTATCCCATTCTGCTTGTCTTGATCCAGTTCAGATGACCACAGCAGTGGGGAGAAGGCCCAAGGACATCAGGCTACCTCTGACAACTCACCATTTCTGCAAGGCTGACTTCCTGGAGGACGGTGCCTGGAGAAGTCCTGCTGCTTGGAGAGCTTCTCTGGAGCTTCTCTGGAGGCTTTTCTGCAAAAAAAGGCACAACCAGCTACCATGATGGTCCCCCAGAGCTGCTGCAGCCCTGCCCTGCAGTGTGCTGGAGCCTTGCAGCCTCCCAGGGATGGCACTGGCTGGTGCCAACCACCTCTCAGTGAAGACTTTGAGTCAAAATTGCCTTCTGGCTCAAGCCAGCACCTGATGGAATGTGCCCTTTGTTGCATGTGTGGGTGACAGGAAGGGAATGCCATGGTCTCTGCATGAACTGTCTTCCAGCGAGGGCACCCAGCACTCTTTTGCTCTAATTCAGAGCAGGGTGTTTCTCCCTTGACCTGCATTTCCCCCCCGTCAGCTTTTCTGCCCATGGCAGTGTCCATCTGAGCTGCCAACAGCTTGGTCTTTGCTCTCCAAACCCCTTCTCAGGGCAGTTTTACACCATGGCTCAGTCACTCTTCACAGCCCCAGGTCCCTCAAGGGTGGCAGGAGCCAGCAACACCCACCTTCACTGAGCTCGAGGTCTGGCACATCCTGGTGGGCTTCTTCTGCTTCCCTGTGCTCTGCTTTCTCCGTGCTGACACTCCTGCTCACTGGGGACAGTAAAGTCAGAGGGGAGCTTGGTGTGGAGCAGCTTTCTCTGGAGGTGACTCCTGGGGTCTTTACCCTGTCCCTGTTGGAAGGAAAAGGACATGAATGAATGAGAAGGGGCAGGAGAAGGAAGGATTTGGAGCCACTGTACTGAGCCTGATATATAAATATACATATTTATGTGTGTGTATGTGGATATACCGGATCCTCAGACTCACCTCCTTCCACTGCACCTTATCAGTACCCAGCTGCAGTCTGGAGCATGGACAGAGCCAGCACGACAGCCCAAGGTGTGATTGCCCCACTTGGTCGTGGGTAACATCGCAGGAAGCCACGATGTTGGGTAAGGCAGGACCCAGCTGTGGCTGTTGCAAAAGCTCTGTGGGAACCTGTCCCTGGCTGGGCTTTCAGCCTGATGGAGGGGTGGGTTCAGCACAGGGATGTGGTGTCTGTCCCCTGTCACCAAACCAAGATGGGGCTGATGCTCTCGGTGACACAAGGGAGTGACTGAGTCTTGGAGACACACACAGAGTCCTGGATGGACTCTGATGCTGAGACATGGATGGCTGGAAGCCTTCCTATCCAGCATCTCAGGGGAGAGCAGAGCAGGGCAGGATCACTCAGTGCTCAGCAAGCCCAGCCCAGCCTCCAGCTCTGGAACTACTCAGCCCCTGGGAAGCATTGGGGAGTAAAAGCCAGAGTTTCTCTTTAAGCGGATGGTGCTCCTGTGCTCCAAAGAAAACACATTTCTAAACTAATCCCTCAGTGCTAATTCCTCTGGACTTTAAACCCTTGAGGAATGAGCTGATTTGTATGTATTGGCCAGCCTGGCAGGTTACTTGGCTTCCAGCACAGCCCTCTGCTGGGCTATGAACCTGTTGGTGCAGATCACTTCTCTCTCTTTAACCCCATCACAGTCCCATGTGTGTCACTCTCCTTCCCCCAAAACAACCCATTTCCTGCAGACCCTCTCTGGTTGCTGCAGGAGGGGGAGCTGGTGCCATGGAAAAGCCATGGAAGCTCAGGCTGAGGTCCATGCAAGCTGCCCAGGGCTTTGTTTCCAGGGGGTTAAATATCTTTGTTCCCCCAAAATGAATTGTTGGATGCCAGTGAACAGGGAAGTGAGCAAAGGACAGCAAGGATTTTGAGACCACTAGGGATTTTCCCATGTCTAACATATACAGGAATCCACAGGAATTAGATGCTAAAACACCCCTGAGGATGCCACAGTCTGGACGTTGCCCTGCTCAGCTGTGGGGATGCCCTAGTCCTTACCAACACCCCTTGTAAAAAACAAAACCAGGAAAGTGCTTACTCCAGGCTCCGGAGCCTCTTCAGTTCTTCCTTGAGAGTTTTGTTCTCTTCCCTCAGGCGACTGGTCTCGTTGGCTGCAGGGACAGAGGTGGTGCTGTGAGTTCAGGCGCTGCAAGGAGAGAGCTGATGCTCCTCACAGCTCACTGGGGTGCCCGGGGGAGGAGGAGGAGGAGGGAATGGCACCGGGTTTTGGAGGGATGCTGAATTTCCTTCCTTCTTTGTAAACATGTTGGGGTTAAGACATAAAAGAGACCAACTTTCTGACTCGGGTTTCATCGGGATTGGGTCTGCTCGCAGCTCGTCCAGCTCAGGGGCAGAGCACGACCCAGAGGAGGCTGCGGTGGGTTGGACACAGTGAACATCCTGCCCCTGAACACCAGGGCAGGGTGAAGAGTGGGAGCTGTGTTAGGGGGAGGGCTGGGGGCCTCGGGGGGGATCAGACAGAGGCCAGAGGGAGCTGTGAGCGCCCAGCACCGGGTGCTGCAGCAAGGAGACCACGAAGAGCACGGGTGGGCTCCCAGGCACGGTGCCTTGCCTTGCTCCTGCTCCAAAGCAGCACTCGGGGAGCAGTGGCACAGCAGGGGAGATAAACCAAGGGCTCTTGGCACCTCTCCATCCCTCCTAAATGCCTTATCTCCTTTACCCCCATGACCCTCCCTGGGCCGGTCAGATCCCCAGGGAGAAACACCCCGCGCCTCAGCGGTGCTGGGAGCTCTGCCAAAGGCTCAGAGAAGATCCATCACATGTGTTGCTTGATTCCATTTACCCGTGCTGAGCTGCTGCTGTGACTTTCCTGTCTTTGCCAGAGTGCTGCTCCTGCCGTGCCAAATGCATCCTTTTTCCAGGCAGCTGACACAGCCTGGAATCTCTCATTTTTCTGGAGGTGCGGAGGGCTGCAACCCCCAGCTCTGCTGATTTGTGTGAAGGGTTATGTCTGCTTTGGGGGACGTGAACTGCCATCCACAGTCCTGCTCCCTCCCTTCTCCCCATCCCCAAACCCTTCCCAGATTCCTGCTCACCACGAGGGCTCACGTGCAAATATCTGGGAGAGGGATTAACTGAGCAAAGACTCAGCCTGCCAAAGCCGAGCTTACAGCGGGTGTCAGTACGTACAGAGGATGAAGATGTGCTGCAGGCTCTGGAAATGGGAGGTCTCGTACTCATTCTGCTTCTTTTTGGCCAGCTCCTGGGTGACCATGCATCTGTCACAAAGACCAGCTCGCAGTCTGGAGGAAGGAAACCCCACAGCTTGTTACCACACGGTTTCCATGGGAGAAATAAGTTCCTGCCCTCCCCACGGAGAAATGTGAACACCCAGACCATCACCCAGAATCACCCTCGCAGCCCAGCACTGGCACCCCTCCAGATCCAGTCCCACCACCACCAGCCTAGGAAAGCTCCTATGCACATGCCCAGGCTCCTCCAGCTCTCCCAGCAGCTGTGTATGGGAAAAATAGAGGTTCATGTGCTACATCCCACTCTGGGGAAGACAGCAAATCCCAAACTCTCCCCCTAGGAGGGTGCAGTCGCTGCCGCTCAGCAGCACCCTACTGAAAAACAAATCCTACCTGTTTTCTAACACCTTTACATTTTCTTTAAGGACCTTCTGTTGTTCCCTTAACTGGTGATTTTTAGCAAATAGCTCTTCAATTCTCTGAGCATCGCTAATTGAAGAAACAGAACAAAGACAAGTGGGTTATTAGATTTCTCCCTAAAACCCGTGCCTTCATCCACAATGCCCTTTTTCTTGTGTGTCAGGAGGCGAAACAAATATGTTGGAGCCTGGATGCTGCCCTGTGACACCCTCCTTGGAGTCAGCAGCTTAGTTCCTCCCACTTATTGCCTCCCAAGAGGGCAAGAACTGGCTGGCACGAGCATCACCTGCCAGTGGGAAGGCAAACTGGGTCTGAACTGGGATCATCCAAGCCCTGCCTGGAGCCAAAAGGCTTGAATTTGGCAGTGCCAGAATGGCAAATAGTGCTCTCTGATCCAGCAGTCTTGGAGGATAACTCGGGAAGTCTGAAATTCCAGTGGTGTGAGCATCCCTCTGCCCCCCCGCCCCAGCATCGCTCACCGGCACTTCTCTGTCGTCAGCTCCGCCACCTTGCTGTGCAGACCTGGAGCAAGGAACAGACACAGAGAGGTGGGTGTTTATGGCCAATTCCCTGGCACTCAGAAGGAAATGGCACTGATGGAATTTCAGGGAGGTGTGTGGCTTTGCAGAAATCTCATCTGTTCACAAGCCTTATCTCCGATAAGGAATAACACATTGCACGTGTTCAGCGCTGTCACAGTTTAATGCGACCAAGAAAGTTGTACAGAATGTGAGCTCATTTTGTATCCCCGCTATTTAATGAGTCTGCATTTCCTTCCCAGACCCAAAAAGTCTGGTTTAGTTTTGTTTCTACTTATTTCTCACTGCAGCCCGCATCTCCCAGGTGGGCAGTATTTTATATCTTTCAGGGTTGGAAAGCATCTTGGAGAATATTTACAGCTGAACGGCTTTCCTTGATGGATCTGCAGACATTGTATCCTGTCAAATCCATTTTATGCAAAGTAGATGTAAACATGTGGTTTAAATTGCTCAACAGTTTCCTCTAACTCTCACACGGCTTGAAATTACACAAGAGAAGAATGAATTCATAAGCCAGAATCATCCAAAAGTGCTGAAGTTTTGTTCATAATATTGATACTGGGAATTATTCTAATAGGAAAACAATTGGACTTGGCACTTGGTTGCTTAACCTAATGGGTTTTATTTTAATAATGTATGACCTGAGAAATAATTTATTCCCTAGAGGAATAAGCTATCCAACCTGACTCAAACATTTTTTTAACAGAGCTTCATCTCCTGCTGCTTCTGTCTTATAGATTATTGCATCTTTCCGCTTTCCCTTTGATCCCTCAGTATCCAAATACACTCCAATCCTCACTGCTCGGAGCAGATGCCCAGCAGGCGTGGGTGTCACTTCTGCAAAGCTCCCAATTCACCTTTGTCACAGACCACGACAGCAGGGGCAGGAAAGGAGCCAAATCCCCCGTGGTCAATGCTTGCAGCAAGTGGGATTCCTGCTGGGACTGAGCACCTCCATGGCTTGCTGCCCAGGAGCACAGAGTGCAGGAATGTCCTCTCTCTTCTGCTCCTCCTCATCATTCAAGAGTTACTTTTTTCTCAGTGTGCCAATGAGAGGTCCCAAGGTGCCATCAGAGGGTGCTCTCCCCTGAGGGACAGGCTGTGACCCCGTGTCCCAATCCATCCCCGTGGGTGCTGCTTGCTCAGCACTAATCCCCAAATCTCCCTAATCCGCACCTGCTCCTCCTCCCTTCAGGTTACACTACAAAGAAATGCATCTTGGCCAGTTTTTTATAGGATATTTTGTGTATCCCTACCTTGGACCTCTTTCTCGTGGATTTCCTTGAGCTTGTTCAGGAACTCTGCAAAACTCTCTGTGGTCATGTTCAGGGCTGAGCCACACACCAGGTTCTGTCCTTTTGCTTCAAATTATTCAGGTTTCAGCCTAAAATAGAAAAAGTCCAACAAAAGAGATGTGTCTGGTGCATGTGGTGTTCTGGAAAGGACAAAGCCCAAAGTAAGGAAGGGAAATCATTTGCTAAACCATGGGATGCATTTTTGTCCACCCTGCCTCAGTGCTGAGCATAGCAAAGAGCATGTCTTAGATACCGGGAGAAGCCCAGCTGGAAAATCAGGCTTTTCCTCTACTTGTTGAGGTGTTTAAATTGCATTTCTCTGGCATGAGGTGGGGCAGGGCATCTTCTCCATCATAAAGAAGGGACTGCAGAACTCGTGTTGGGACCACGTGGGGACTGATGTTGGGGAAATCCACAGCATCCTCAAGCTCAGGCTTTGGTGCTTGAGCCTCATGGACTCATCTCCTGCTGGGCTGCTCCCATGCGTCCCTCCCCCTTCTGGCCCCATGCACAGCATTTACAGAGGCAACACGCAGCACTCGGCCACCCCACTGTCACTGCCCAGGCTTCCTGCATGGCTGTAGCCTCTCTGAACCCTTGGGAGACACCCAACAGAGCTTTTTCACCCCATTTTACAGAGAAACCGGGAGAGGTAGTGTCCAGAGCCAAGACTTGCAGGAAGCTGGCATGACCACCGCACCCATGGAGTCCTCTGGGACCACCAAAGCCACACTGGGAAAGAGGAACTTCCACGTGAAGTTCCTCCACATGAAAGAGCATCTCCACGTGGGAGCTTCTCCCCCAAAAATCATTCTGGGTTAATGAGTCATGGCGAGAAATCCCGATCCCAACAAAGCACCTGGACACTCGACTTTCAACCATGAAGAGATGACCAGGGAGCAAACCTCCCCTCTGTTGCTGGGAAGTGAAGGGTGGGCTGGGACCTGGGCTCTGCAGCCCCACGGGGAGGGTTTGTGCTGGGCTCCAGCGCTCTCCCAGCCCGGCTCCCGCCCGTGCCTTTATCTGCATGCGGAGCAGGGATGTGCCAGATCGCCTGCATATGCAAGACGTGGGCACGCAGAGCTGGAAGAAGAAAGTTTCCCCTAAAGCATCTGATTTTCTAAAGAAATGAGGCACGCGCCAGCAAGCACAAGCAGCGAGCTCGGCACGCTCGGATCGGCGGAGCAGCTGCCTGAACACGAACCATCCCGGAGTCACTTTGTTTGGCTTTTGAGCAAATCTGATGCAAACAGAGTAGAGATCTCACTCTCTGGGGAAACAATTAAAAAATATTCGTTGCTCCCACTTCCCAGGGCATAACCCACCCATTCCCAGGGCTGGGTGATCTATCCCACCAAATAAAAGCACGGTGTGGCTCGTCCAGCTGGAGATCTGCTGCTGTGGAATGGGATTGAGAACTGATCTCAGCCCTAAGAGCCACAGCTGAAAAACCAGCCAGGGGAAATAACGTGCAGAGCAGAAAAAAACTCTCCTGATGTTAATGGGATGCACTTCCAGGATCACTGAATCCTAAATTTCGCTCTGCCCGGGGCAAAGCACCTCCCTAGGGCTGAAGGGAGGTTGTGAGAGCAACCACTGCCATCACGGGACTGACACCCCGAGCACCAGCTGGGAAGGCTCTGGAGCACCCAGGCACTAATTCCCATTGCATTCTCCAGTGCTGTAATCTGGGAAGGGATCGCAGCTGGGAGCAGAGGAGTTGGTGGCTGCACGTGCTCCTGCTGTGCTCGCTGCTGCTGGACCAGGTCCTGCCCACCTTGTACTGAAGGGTGCAGCCCTTTCCCCAAGGCTGGTGTCTCCGAGGGCTGCACCCAGCATTTCGAGACACAGGGCTCCAGCCCAGCCATCCCGGGAAGGTGACACCCTGGCTGGGCTGGGTGCCAGCCCGCTGCTCAGGGAGGGACGGCTGGGCTGGCATGTGGTGGGAGGTGGGAGGCGCGGGGGCAGCCCAGGTGCTCGGTGCCGGATCCGGATCCCTGCAGCTGTGACTCAGTGCTGCGGGCAGAGCCCGGCAGATCAGGATTTGGGGCTGGGGTGTGGGCAGCAGCTTTGCCTTCCGTGCACAGCTGAGGCTGTGGTGCCACCAGGGTTGGGGTTTACTTCTGATTTTCTTTTCCTCAGAGCCCTCAGGTGAGTGGGGACCTGTGACCTGCTGCGGCTCCAATCAGCGGGGAAAAGCCGCCAGTTTTGGTGCTTTTGGGATGCCAGAACCCATCTGTGCCTGCAGATGGAACAGCCACTCTGGCAAACCTGGCGAGGACCTCGGGTCTCGTCTGTGCACATACGTGGTAACAGAGATCCTGCATGAGCATCGCTCCCCATGTGTCTGTTCCCAGGATTCAGCCTTTTGCTGCAGCAGAACAGCCCCACCGACAGCCCAGGCCCCCCGAGGGGCTCAGCTTTGCTCCCTCTCGCCCGATGTGGACGGATGAGGGTGTGAAGCCGCAGCTCCCCGCTCCTCTACCCTGCTCCAGAGGATTTATTGAGGGAGATTTATCGCTGAGGCCCAGACCACAGAGTCCCTCAGTGTGGAGCTCGCTCCCTGAGACAGGGATTTCATTTACAGCCCCGAGCCCTTTGCAGAGCTGTCGCTGTGATATAGAGCCCGTGGTGCCGGATGTGGCCCCGTGGCAGGGCTGGAGCAGCCCTTTGGCATCCGACAGGGCCGGGAGTATTTCACAGTGACGGGTGCCCTCTGCAAACAGAGCCCCAGTGTCGGGGACCAAAGGCAAACTCCTCATCCAGGCCCTAAATCTGGAGGGTTTGGAAAGCCCAAGATCTGGGGTAGAGCTGTTGGCTGCCGAGGCTTTGCTCACCTGCTCTCTGCATCCCTCGATGCTCAGCTCAGGGTGGAACACGGGGATGTCCCTGGGGTGTCTGCTCTCATGCACGGGGCTGGGGCAGCCCCCAGCATCTCCTGGGTGCCAGTGGCATCACTCCTTGGGCAGGATGCTCCTGTTGTGGCTGGGGAAAGGAAAAGCAGCAGGCAGGTTATTTTCTGTCCCGTCTGAGTGGGCTGGGGAAGGGGTGGACCTGGACAGCTGGCTCTGACAGCACAGCCAAGCCCCATTCCTTGGTCCCCAGGGGGTTCCTGACCTCTCAATACCATCCCCAGCACTGTCTGTCACACTCACAGTGAGCCACAGCACATCCCCACCCTCAGCCATGTCTCCTTTCAAAAGGATAAAGCAGCTCATTAGCTAAATGAGCTTAAATCATTAAAAAAAAAAAAAAAGGCA
>QWTY01047525.1:0-11965 GCA_008033365.1 Pseudorectes ferrugineus | reverse complement strand
TTTTTTTATTCTGAATGTTCTGTACCGTGTCTGATGGGTGAAGGTGTTAATTTTTAATTTGATCAGTAGTCTATATCAAATAGTGTTTACCATAAAATATACTGAGACTTAATGTCTAATTAGCTGAAGTTTAATCTCAGAAGCTTGATGAGGAAGAGACCATGATTTTCTAGGGTTGCCTGTGTAGTTCTGTGTTTAAAAATGCATCTTTCTTTCACTGCCCCTTTCAGATTTTCTTTCTTTTATTTTCCCTTAAAGCAAGACCAATAATTATTTAAAGGGCTTTAAAAACAACAGAAAATATATGGTTATGTGTTACTTGCTGTGATCATGTTTTTGCGTTTGTATGGTTATGACATGGCAAGATTAATACAAGTGTAAGTCAATGTATACACTTAGTCAATTTTCTATGCATAAAAGGAATCTAAATTAAAATGGCAGCTTGTAAACTCAATACAGCATGTGACAAGTTGACAAATGGTAAATAAAGCCTAGTAAAAAAATGCAATTAATTTCAAGTTTGTAAATTTGTTCAAGTAGTTGATCCGGCACACAAAGTTAGTGTCTAATCCTCAGAAAATAAGATATTAATCAGAAAATTACCCAGATAAATATAACTTATCCCTGATCAGTTTGGAGGGAAAAAAAATGTGTACTATTACTCTAAGAAAACTGGTTTATATATTTGAATTTGCAATTTCTTTTTGGAGAGTTTCAGATTAAAAAATAATCAAGCTTTTCTTAATTGACTTAGGATGAACACTTAAAAATGCTAGCTAATCCTCCATTCCTTGAAATTAATTCTTAAATTAGAAGATGTCTAGACCTTCCTGTCCATTGAGGCATAGTAATGAGCACTTAAGATCAAACTCCTTTTCTTTATACAGTAAATGCCTATATATGTGGTCTGCAACCACTTAGATTTATTTTCCTTTTTGATCTTCAGCTGTTTCAGTTTGCTTGACAGAGCACAAACACACCGTAAGTACAGTATGTGAAGCATCCCCCTCATTTATTACTATAGCTGACTTTGCAATTGCTTTTCCTTTTGGGAATTCTTCTTCAAAGCATTGTAAATATTTATTCAAAGAGTGATCTCGTGTGTCACATATTTCTTTGGACACATAACAGAAAGAAATGATGTTATGTTACTCTTTTCAATAAGACGTGATTCAACTTGAAAATTGCCTTACAAGGGGGAGAGGAGAAGACCCTGTATCTTTTAGAAATACATCAATTGTTGTTGAAGTATCAATTTGGTGAAAATCTATTTGTGTATTTTTAGAAAATTAACAAAGCAAGTGTATATCTATATTTTTTGAGCAGTAGCACCTGACAAATTCTGTTTTCAAGTTCTGCAATGTATAAATATTTTATCCATTTAAATACAATATGATGATTCATTCTAATATAAAGCTAGGTGAAAGATGGAAATTGGTTGCAGATGTTAAGCCATGTACTATTACTGCTGGTAATTGGTAGAAGAAATGCTTCCCCTTAATGTTTTAAATATTATAGAGCAACTTCTGACTTGATGAACTCCAAGGTATTAAAGTATCAGGCAAATATTAGATATTAAGTGCAGACATAAATTGTATTTAGTGGGGTTTTTGTAGTTTAAAAATATGGGGTTTGTATATGTCACACAGATTGAGTTTTCTAAAAGCTCCATTTCATTTTAAACTACCCTGAGTAGCAAAATTTAGGGAGGATGAGAAGAAATGTGTACAGAAAAGCCTGACAAATTCTGCACTACTGAAAAAGCAAACAAAACTCTCATAAAAATCTACATGCAAACATACACCCACACCCTCAATATAAAATGTTTATAAAGTGGTGCATTTAGGTAAGCAATACTAATGTATATGATGCTTAAAATAAAAATATAAAAGCTCTGAGTTATGTATTTTGAATTTCAACCTTGTTTTCAAATATAAAATTGCAAGAGGCAGGATGACAAATTTAGATTAATGATTGGAAGATTATCTGACTGAGGTTTGAGAATAAATACAGCATTCAAAGTATTACAGTAATTCCCAGCTTCATCATATGAAGATTCTCTATAACAATGGGCTTTGGGTTTTATTCATCTTATATGTTTTTCTCCTTTCCTGTTTCTGACAAATGTTAATAAAAGGTAGCCCCTGAGAGATTATAACTTGATGTACAATTGTTAAGGAACAATCCCTGTTGTACATTATATGCTCTAACACAATGACTAGTGCTCCCCTTCAATTCACTGTTAGGTATTTTGGTATGTATGCTGTTATTCGGCAAAATAAGTATTTATTTTTTATGATGCTCTTTAGAATTACCAAGTGCTCAAACATCTCAATAGCTGTAGTTATGAAAAAGGTTTTGTTTTATTCTCAGTCTTAACCCTAGTTCAAATAGTTATCGTACACTTTTCATCTGCACTCATCTTTTTTACTTTAATTTTCAACTTCGGAGTTAGTGTCTGCTGCTCAGGACTACTGCATCGCACCGTGTCCAGAAACCAAGTGATTCCAATGAGACACAGTTTCATAAATAGAGAGCTGCCTTGCTAGAAGTAATACCAGCCACTTTCATATGCTCCTCTTCTAAATTAAACTTTTTAAACATTGGCCAGGGGAAAAAAAATATAAATATTCCTCCATGGTTCAACAACAGAAGAACATACAGCACGCAGAAATTGCAAGCATAAATTTCTGACATTGGCTTACTCTGTTGCTATATTCGTGTGTGTCAGCAGGTGGCGATGAAAGGCAGTTGTCGGAGCTGGGAGAAAGTCACACAAACGAAGTGAAATGAAAAAATAATGCTTGGGAAGAATCTGTTTTGCTTTCCATGCTGTATGAGGCTTTGTTCTTTGGAGCATCTTTAGGTTAGGTTAAAAAACTAGTTTTATTTCTATTTTATTAGCAAATTGTTCTTTTGTCTTTTGCAGCCCACAACTAACGTATTTTTGTAAAATACAAATCGTTGTCACAGCTGCACGGGTTTTGTGACAAATATGACAATAAAGAATATGCACGTAACCTGGGTGCAAGATGAGAGCGGTATATGTGTTTGTGAACAGAATAGTTAAAGTAATAGGGACAGTGAACTCATCCTTGTGATGCTTGCCACAAATCCATTAAGAAATTGTACAAGAAAACCACCAACAGAATTCCTTCCCAGACTAAGGAAGGATTTACACAGTAAAAATCACAGAGTAGCGGTGCCATCTAGGGATTAATTTTCTTAGTGCTCTGTCACTATTCTTCCTCTGGGTGCGGGCAGCATGTAAAAAACAAGCAATGCTTTTAAAGTTGTTTTGCCAATAAGTAACACTCCTGCCTTATGTGCTGCTTTGGAATGATATATGCTGGAAAGTGTCAGTTCCATTTAGGAAAGGATGAAGCACTTACATTCTTCTAAATCTTGTCTTTATTTTCTCTATTTTTTTGGCCAGAGGCATCTCAAGAAATCACTAAGTAGAGGCAGTGGAGTTTGGGATGCTGTTGGCAAGACATGCTGTTGGTACAATACTTAATTATACAATTGACTAGTATTTTCCTTTCAAATATACCTTTTTACTGCTGTTCCATTGTAAACCTTGAGTGGAAACTCCCAGCTGTGGTCCCAGTCTCCTCAAACTTTGTATGAGGTTAATGGAAATTAATCAAATAAGAAAAAAATAGGTAAAATCCTTCTTCTTTTTGCCACTCTACATTTTTTTAAGATCACTGGTATTACATGGGAGTATTCTGTTCAGTGGCAACAGTGTGATCTTGGGGAATGTGAACACAGAGGTGAGAATTGAGTGGTATCTAAGGTTTAATGGCAGGAATATGAATGTATATATCATTAGGGTTTGGTTGTTTGGGGTTTTTTTCCTGATAAAATTATAAATGGAGCTATGAGATTTATTTTCCTAGGTAATATAAAACATAGGTAATTTATGATTGCCATAAATTAATACCTGAAAAAGTAATTTTCTTTCTTTTATACTGAAATTCATTATATTTTGCTGTAGTTGTTTATATGCTTTATTTGCTTGAAGTGCATTGCTTACAAATGAGCAGGTATGTTTCTTGTGGAGATTGTGGCTTGCTCACTAATCAGTTCAAGCCTGACAGTGCACATGGTTGCCTACTTTTATCTCCTGTTTTTAAATGGTGGAAGTTTCAAAGGATAGAAGATAACAGGTGGGCTTTACTAGAATTAAGAGGTGATTTTTGTGTTCTGTAATTTGAATAGGTCTGCATTGGCCCAGCAAATAATCCTAGGTACTTCACCGTTTCAGCAGTTTTAGCCTTACTCATGCTGTTTCAGATACTCGTTCTTGGAGTGTGTCAGCCAACAGACATCAAATTGCCAACACTTTCCAGAGGGAAAGGAGTTCTCCTAAAATGAAGACAAGAGTTTGTACAGCCTGATGAAGGAACCATTCTTACATGCAGTTCATTTTCTCCCAGTGAAGAGAATTACGTGTTCTGCTTCCCTGGGATGAAATATAATTTCAAATTAATAATTTTTAGCAATAATTAAATTTTTCCCCCTCTTTTGATTTCTTCTCATATAGATTTCCTGTGGAGTTTTCCCAGACTTTTATCAAAAGTCAGCAGCTGACAAAAATGCTGTTGGATACCTATAGATGGTCACAGCCTGACACTTCATGTCACTTGTTTTGCTAAGAAATCCTGTGTTATTTGTGAATACATGCATGTTGCAAACTATTGGAGACACAAATAATACAGAAATAAGGTTTTTTCCAAATATTTTTCGGTTTTGTTTTTCTGGACGGTTGGGGGTGCTGTGGACAGTCTGAGATAAATGTCTATGTAGAAATCAAAACATTTTTTTGAAGAGATGCGAAGATGAGGGAGTTATTAAGTAAAGATGAAGAAGTAGTAGACATCTATAATTAAAATAAATAATTCAGACTTTAAAAGAAGCTTGCTAGTCCATAGTTCTTTGGCAAAAAAAAAAAAAAAAGTTATATGCAAGCTTTTTTTTTAACTCAGGGATTCATTCTAGCAAATACTTGAAGGACCGTGCATCAGCTCTCAACTATTATATCAATTATTATGTCATATTTTGAAAGGAACTAAATATACCAATTCTTACCCCATATCTTATACTTTAAAGAATTGTTAAAAACCCAGCTGCACATCAACCACACTTCTCATGAAACACGTGTAATCTACTTTAGCACTCTTGACCTTATCGTATGGTAATTTTCTAGCTTTTAAGAAGTAATTTTTGAGATTTTCAGAGGTACTCCCAGTTTCTTCCTAAGGTGCTTTTGCTGTCTTAAGTAGTCTTTAAATGATTTACTTCTAGTACTTTCTCTTTATATTTTATATGTTGATTGCTTGCTGAACTCTTGCCTTGATGTATGAATAGCAAACGAAGATATAAAAAGCTTTAAACTCAATTTGAATCAGCTTCTAAAGTCAGACTATTTCATCTGGTAAATACGAGTTTCCTTATCTTTACTGCTGCATAAATTAAAGAGAAGAGTTAATGAAATTAAAAATAACTCAAATACTTTACTACCTAACACATATTGAGAAAGCTTTGGGTTACCAATGATTTCATTGAAAATTATTCTTCAGTTTACTTGGATATATGAACCTTTTCCTAGAAAGACAGAAAAATGTGTATTTCTTTTTCATGCTCTACCAACCTTATCAGCTTTGTGCTTAATAGTTTTTAAGGTTTTGAAAAAATTTGAAGAAGGCATCTCAGCCTTTAAAAAATAGAACATAAACAATAGCAAAACTTTCACTGAGATAATTCATATTTAGAATTTTAACATATTTTAAAGTTCTTATTACTGCTTTCTTTAAATTCTTCTTATATAAGGCTTACAACTTGAATTCTTCCATTGGATAGCAATATTTTCAATAAGCCCAGATAGTTGCATGGCAGCATTTTCAGTGAGCCCAATTAGAACCTTGTAACCAAAAAATTATTTAGGTTGAAAGGGACCTATGGTAGTTGTTTTAAGAAAGAGTTAAAAGCAAGAGGATGGTAGATTGTCTAAAGTGACCTTGCAGCTGGGAATACTGAGGCCTGGAGAATAACAGTGAAGGAAACCCCATATATTATGCCTACTTTTGTTTATCCTCTGTGTTTTGAGAAGTAGAATCTCTGTCTAGAGATATCATAGGTGCTTACAGAGGCTTGGAGGCACTCTGATGGACATGCTTGAGCTCCCTGTCTTGGGAGAGAGATCAAAGCTCAGAGCTCATAAAAAGCACGGGGAGATCACAGCAGGTGATAAACCACGTGTGTGTGGTGATAAACCACACATGGTCCATCCCGCCGTCTGCTGGGATGGACTGAGCCTGACAGTGCCTCTGTTCCTGCTTGTGTGTCTCTGCCTGGGTGTTGCTTTGGGATCCTCTGGTTAGTGAGGTAATGAAATAAATTTACTCTTGGCATTTCAGCTGTGGCTTTGGGGTTGTTCTGGCTGCCTGCCTGTGTCAACTCACACAGGCGCAATGTAGTATAACCTCATACCCATAGTGGGGCCAGTTGGGTCAAGTTGTTCAAGGCTCTGCACAATTGGATTTTTGAATGTCTCCAAGGTTGGATGTTGCACAGTTATCTTTTAGCTCCTGTTCCATGTGTAACTGCCCTCCCTGTGAATAAGCTCTTTCCTTTAGTAAGTTAAAATTTCCCACATTTTAACATGTGTCCATTGCCTCTCACATTTCTGCTATGCGCTTCTGAGGGGCGCTTCACTTAATCTTCACTACGTAGTTGCAGACATCAACAGGCTTTCCCCTTGGATTTCCTTTAAGTTTGAACAACTTACTTTCTCTCAGCTTCTTTGCTCTTGACTGTCTTGGTAGGTTTTGGTTGGACTTCCTCCATTATATCTACCTTTTACTGGAGAGTCCAAAACTGGTCATAGTACGTGCTCAATAATGAGCATTAAGAGAGTGAGTTTATTTAAAAAACAAACAAAAACCCCACAACTAACAACAAAGTCATTGTTTGAAATAACCACAGAAAGCAAGAACCACTCTTGTGCTATAAATAGCATTTAATAAAGACCAATATATTACAATAAGTGATGCTTCGGTAAGTTTAAGACTTCTGTGGGAGAAGGTCATTTGGAAAGTTAACTGGTACAGATTTAAAGTGACCTCCAAGCAATTCAAGACAGGTAATGAGAAAGGTCAGGAAGATTAGAAAGTTTCATTATAGAGTATACTTTTAGTCCCCTTTTTATTTAGCTTCAACTTCCAGCCACTGAACTTAGTTTGGTGTCTTCTTTCTAATGCAAGAGTTCTTGACTACTTCAGTCAGTGTTTTGATATTTGTCAAAATCCTTTTGAATTGTCCGCTATGAATTGAATTGTCCAAGAACTTCAAAAGCCTTTTCAAAAGTATAGTTTAATTTTGTTACCTAACAAGTCAAATTGAAATTGAATTTGAGATGACCAATAAAAGATTTCAATCAATATATAATTATTTCTCAGTATTTATAGGTGATTAATGTTGAGAAATTGGCAGGCATAACTTGTAGAAATTGTTTTCATAATTTCTCCTCAGTTACTACTTACAATATTACTATCTAGCGTGTTCCTGTGCCAAATAATTATGATTGCTCTGAGTTCCTCCATCTAAAATGTATCCTATTCCCAAAAAATTCTTCTGTATAGTGTCCTTTCTAGCAATGTAGTTAAATCACTCATGATAATCCATCCTCCCAAACATTGCCATTTCCATTTCTGATGGGTATGGCAAACGTGATTTTTGCCCTGCATGTAGCCCTTTGCAATGCTTTGTTCTTCCAGCCAGCTGTTTCTCACTTTACATATCTGGCTCATCAGCTGGTTTCTGCTTGAAGTTAATCTCCCCTTCATCATTATTCACATCATGGCACCAATGCCATCTGATTGTTCTATGGTCTACTTGTTACTTCTCTTCTTTTTCCTTCAAGGCATTTTCTCACTCAACATGCACACTTGGAAGGAGTTTTCTGTAAATATCCTCAGCTGCTCTATTGTTTTTCTTTAAATGCCCCTTTCAAAACTTGGATTTGGGATGCTTGAAGAAGCATAGTTGTTATTAGGTGCTTGTCTCCTAAAACCCCTCCAATGCCGG
This sequence comes from Pseudorectes ferrugineus, assembly GCA_008033365.1. Classification (NCBI taxonomy): domain Eukaryota; kingdom Metazoa; phylum Chordata; class Aves; order Passeriformes; genus Pseudorectes; species Pseudorectes ferrugineus. The sequence continues at coordinate 3,874 of QWTY01047525.1, read as the reverse complement.
GTGAAAAACTCTATGGGAGATGCATACCTATAGCTCTTGGTTACGAAACAGTTTTCCTCCTCCTTTTAATCTTACCCAAGAGCTACACACCCTAAACAGCAAAAGAGTCAGAGCATTTAGAGTGTCTAATTGCTTCAAGGGATTGCAGTTCTGGACAGAATGAGACTATTACAAAGACCAATTTGGGAACAGCTCCATACATCTTTCTTTGGCGGACGTGTATCTTGTACCTGTTGACTATACGAGAAGTCATGGTAAACCACCTGTCTAAATGAGGTGCTAAAGGTATGATGTGTTCTCCAGTGTTAGTACTGATATTAAAACTTTTTTTTTTTTTTTTTTTTTTTTTTAATTAAGGATCTCTTAGCATTATGCCGTAAAGTTTCTGATGCAAAAATGGGGTTTGTTTTTTTTTTTTTTTTTGTATTTATTTACAAACAGTACTTACATAAGCTTATTGACTCATTGGCTGTGTTTGCAAAATATAAATATTTCTAAGCTCAGTCATTTATTACAGTGCAACAAGGAGAAATGTAGTCATCCTGCCTACCTGATTTACTTGAATTGCTCATTACATTTTAGACAGAATTCTGTAGAATAGCCTGGTACTTAGTGTAAAACTATATACAGGGAAAGTGTTTAGTCCTAGATAGTGTACATTAGTGAAAGGTGGAAAGGAAAAATGGTTGAACCCATAAAAAGTGAATGTAGGAGCTTCTAGAACTCACAAATAAAGCCACTTACAGGTGGAGAGTTAAAAACAAATCAAAAGGTGTGAAAGATATGACCCATTCAAAATATGGAGTAATAGGTAAAAAGTGGAATCCTCATTTATTTAAAGTATTGCTCATGTAAAACAGCTGTAGTTCAATGTTCTCTAAAGGTCTAAGTAAAATTTTTACACGTAGTCTCAAAGGATAGAAAGAAATTAACTGCAAAAGTGCATGCTTTCTTTTAATCTGATGTATTTCATTGGAGGTAAAGGAAGGTGCTAACTACATAGTTCTTTTTTTAATTTTGAACTTGTATTTAACGTTATTTTACGATGCAATGGGCTTAACAGAATTTGATTAAAGCAATTCACTGAAGGTATGATCTGTTTTATGGCTGCATCCCCTTGACCATAAAGGCTCAAGAAACAGGTATTAGCTCCAATATGTCTTGCAGGTATCAGTGTCCAAAAAATTCTTCAGTGTAGTGTGGCTAGGTTTTTGGAGATTGGACATTACCCCACTGCAGTGGCACTTTACCCTTAGAGACACTGTCTGCTAAGTGATCTGGATGTAAATCTTGCAGCTGTATTTCAAATTGTTTTCTAATCCTTATTTTATGAATTTTTATAAAATTATATTGCAAAGAAAAGTTTCTAAGTAGTAGTTTAGATAAAAAAATATTCTCTCATGTCCTTCAGATCCCTGAATCTTCCTCATAAGAATGACTAAGTGTTTTTGTTTGTTTATGCTCCTTAAACGTATCATTCACTTTCAGAATAAACAAAAAACTGCCAAAACCCTCATCGCCACCTCCAAAAGCAGTTATCACATTTAGCGAAACATAGTAAAATATACTTAATTTAATTGCATTTATTAGGCAGCTTAATGCTGTCTCACAGTTGATCAAAATTAATTGAAAATTGTCTATGAAAAAAACCCAGAACTTCAACTTTTACTGCATGTGAATTATGATTATTTTTAACAACTAAAATATGAAAAGATAGAACTAGAAAATGTTCAAAATCAATATGTTTAGAAGTTGTTTTAAAATACTGATGAACAGTCCACTCTTTTTCTTGGGTAATCTACAATTTGTCACTTTGCAATTTGATTAAATGTTTCTGATACTTGCGGAAGTATAACAAAGTAGGCTTTCCTTTACTACATCTACTAAATCTGGCCTTGTTCTTCCAAAGTAGTTCCAGCTATGAGCTTACCATAATGCAGGACCAGTTTTCCAGAACTCATACAGTTTCAAAGTACTTAAAATCATTCTGGGAACCAATGTGTAACTTCTGACCTCACACGTCTTGTTTTGCTCAAAATTCCTAACTGGCTCATTCTTTTTGTACTGATGTTGCTCCCCTGAAGTACAGAAATCTTCATATTTATATAATTCTTTGTTGCTAGTTATCTATTTGTCATTTCTGCCATTCACACGTCATGCATGTAAAAGATCACATACTGTTTTGGATGATCAACTCAGCAATGATGTAGCATGGCTTCAAGTGTTTCTAGTTTTTCTGTAGGTGTATTTCCAGGTAGTAAATACAAAGAGGTAGGCCCTAAAGTTTGGGAGGGGTTTATGCATAGTTTTGTTGCTGAGTAGTTCTCCATTCTCTAATGGATGGTTGTTTGTGTGCAGCTGAGAGCTTTCAATCGTAAGAAAGGGATAGGAAGAACTTTTGGGTTAATGCAAGCTCAGGTTTCAGGGTCTGGTGAAAGCCTCTTGAGCTACATGGCTGAACACTACTTACAGTCCATTTTGGCTCTTCACTGTAACACAGTTCCTTCTGTGCCGTTTGCACAGCTAGGATAATTCTTCTGCTTTCCCCCTTTAGAACTCCTCATTCCTTCCATAAAAATGCTTTTTAAACTGTGTTTAGGAGTGACAGCTGTAGTGTACCTTCATGCTCTTTTTTGTGAAAAACACCTATAAGAGAGGAACATAACTCATTCTCATGGGAACCCCATCTGAGGTTTCCAGTTGAATAAAAAACAGAATGCACAAAAAAAAATTAATTACTATTCTACTTCAAACACACTGCAAACCTTTCATGTTGTGCAGCAAACATGCTAGAAATGTGTGTGGTTTCAGCAGGAAAGAAAACTTACACAGACTACTGTTGCAAGATATTTTGGCAACTAATGTGTTTAACTGCAATAAATAGAATGGGTTATTATTGACCACTCAATATTATTAAATCCATGACACTTTCTTTACCTAACATTTTTTCAATTAGACGAGGATTTCATAAAATGTTGAGCCACATTTCTGAGAATACACTAATCTCTAGCTACTGTTGCAGAGTTAAAGGAAAGAGGCTGATGCACCCTAAAACAGCAGCTTACAAGAGGAGCAGAATCATTGGTGATTTTTATTTCTTTTCAAAAGGAAAAATGTTATTTCCTGACCAACTCTTAACAGGAATTTTATAAAAGAAGCAGAAGCATTGTGCATGTCCACTGGTAGTTCACTTATAGAAACACCATGTTTTGTAGTCCTTTGTTACTGTATTGTTATTGTCCATAGAAGTCCCTGACAGCCACTCACACAGAAAGCGTGACAATACAAAGGAGGAAATAAAGAAAGAAATAACTGTATTAAATTTGTCTACCCTTTAAATAAAGTTGGCGTTTTCCACACAATCTGTCACAAAGTAATTGTTTTGCTATCTAGCTGTAGCAAATTTTAACAGCAAGAAACTCATTATTTAAAGGGCTTTTAAATTTCATATTTTATCTCATTCAACAGTAATCTTTCAAATTCTGTTCCTTTATTCTGCTAATACCACTGGCTAAATTGCTAGCAGTATATTATTTCTCATTTGGGTTGATGTTCAGTGCTGAAGAAAGCTGTAGTTCCAACATGCTCACTTTTTGGTGGCATTCTTAGTGTAATATTCTTGAATACGTTTCACATAAATCGTCTCGAAGAGCTGAGCCTTTCTGTGAAGGAAGGAGAGAACAAAAGGTCTGCATGTTTAGGTACAGGACTGTGTTGAATAGCTAACTTTCCTGCACTCAAGTTTGAAAATGTAGAATTTTTTTTTTTTTTTTTTTAAAGCCTATGTATACCTTACCTGGGAAGTCCACGTTCTTCTGGAATAAAATTGCAAATGGAAAAACCGTGGGCCTGTGGCACATGTCTGAGACAATAG
>QWTY01047524.1:402-18806 GCA_008033365.1 Pseudorectes ferrugineus | reverse complement strand
ATATGCAAGTCTACCCCAGCAGAGGTGAGCTACCAGAAACACCAGCTTTTGAAAGAGGCAGTCCCTTGGCAGGCAAGTGCTGGGCCCTCCCAGTCCCTGCTCACCTGGCAGGCTGCAATCCATGCTTGTGCTTTCAGTTCCTCCAGCTGTGCCTGCTTGCTGCTCCTCCGCATGGCTGCCATCCACTCCTTGTAGGGCTCTGTCATGAGAAGCTCTGCCGGGAATGCTCTGCAGGAAGCCCTGCAAGGGCTCCCAGTGAGCCTTTGGAGACTCCAGGCCAGAAAGGAGCTCTTCCAGAGCCAGGTCAGAAGGGCTCATCTTGAGGACAGCCAGCAGCAGCACAGCTTGACTTCACTGGCATCATCAGCTCATGAAGGGCTATTCTGCTGGCAGCTCAGTGGAAGATCCCCTCTGTCACAGGTCCCTCTTGCTGCAGGATGCCCCGGAGCTGGGTGGGCCAGGGCAGCATGCCATCCTCCTCACAGAGGGATGCCAGGGGCTGCCCACAGAGTGCCCTGCTGTGGCCGGAGCACACCTGGCCTGGGCCCTGGGCAGCGGCAGAGCAAAGGGCCAGCGCAGCCCCTTCCTCCTTCTGCTGCTGCTGCTGATCCCTCCCGCTGCGAAGGAGCACTCACGCTTATCAAAAAGGAATGTCACCTGCTGAAGGAGTCTTCAGAGATCATGGGATAATGATTTTTAATATTTGCAAATATAGTGAATTAGAATCTGGATCTGTTGATGCGAAATTAAAGACAACAGAAGACAGTGAACAGAGGCTTACACACACTTTTTAGCTTGTGATTCATTCTACCCACATGAGGCCCTCCGTGTCCAGACTTGAGATAATTTTGCAGCCTAGTTTCTTTTCCTGCTGCTCAGAGGGATCTCTTGACTTTAATAAAACCAGTGGCCCTAATGCAGGCACATGTACCTATAGAAGGATTATCTTTTCCCATTTACTAGTAAATTGAAAAGAATGGTTTACATTGAATTGAAAAGGTGGTTTACATGGAATCTTTTTGCGAGCTCTACTAGTCTTCATTCCAGAACATTTTGAGATGTAGAAGCCTGTGTAATACAACTTGAAACTAAAAACCTGGAAAGGCATTTTGTGATGTACAAAATGAGAAACTGCAAAAATTGAAGTTTAATATGAATTACTCATAGCTAATATGAAAAAAAGTTTGCATGAACCTTTACTCATGCAAATACTTCAGGATCCAGTAACTATTGGACATGGCAGGAGATTTCAGTTCAACTACATTTAAGGAAATCAAGAGAAGGTTTTATAAAGAAAACAGAAGATGTCTAGGACTATTAAAATAATGATGTTTGTATTTTTAAGGAAGGGTTTGCATAACAGTTGTGTATAGGCAAATCATAGTGCATTAAGGTTTTTGATAATAATATTCCTTCAAAACTCCAGGCTTAAGTTTACTAGGAACCATCAGTGCATCCAGCATAACTCTTCTTACCTATGTCAAATGAAAACTGAACATGAAGATAATTTAATATACAGTGACTTTTCAGCTTCTTTAAATTATAATTCACCGGCAGCATGTTTTTATTTAATACCATCCCAGTCTTCACAGTGCAAGTCCCTTAGAGTTTGTTCTCTGCTACCATCTAGAGGAGAAACTGTACAGCACAGAGAAAAATAATTTTAACTTTTCCAGAAAGTTAGATAAATAATTTCAGTTCCTTATATATTTTTTTGCCCAGAAATCCTTTTTGCAGTAATTGTAATAGGTGGGGGGAAAAAAGTGTTGAAACCAGTGAAGACATAGAGTTAGCAGAAAGGTATTTCAGTGTTTTTAAAGCTGTAGGTGTAATACTACAGTTTTATAGAAGGAGAAAAGAAACTGGTATAATCAAACAAGCCCTTTCAACTGTAGCTAAAACTCTCATGGAAAAGATTCAATTACATTTCAAGAATCATTCCATACTGGTGCATGGATTTAGAGAGCCAAGATCTACAAAGTTTTTTGTCCTCTAATGCTATGGGATAACAGTGCTCAGCAACGTGCCTAGCCTGAATAAGATATCTAGTAACACCAGTGCTAACTGAACACGTTGTCCCTCAGTACACTGTTAAAGAGGTTTAATTGTGTGCATTACTGTTCTAGTTGTGGATAGTCACAACTTTTTCAAAGTCTGAAGGAAAAAAATAAATTAGGGATAAGCATGGTTTGAAGCTGATGAGTGTTATTTAAGATGACCAATATATTAATTATGTAATTACAAGAAATTCTGGGTTGTAAAGATTTTCTACCTTTTTTTGCCTTTTTCTACTTTAAAATGGTACTTCATTACTCTGCCTGAGTGAATATCTGTAGAGATCTGGTTAACACCTGCTCAGCTAAAATCTCATCCACCCTCTCTCACTGTCTCGTGATTACTGAAACTTTTTTCCTCCAGCATTGGCAAATCAGACCCTTGTTCTATCAGAAAGCTACTGCAAAGTGTATTTCCCAAATTCACTTCTTTGAACACGTCACTCTTATTTTTGCATATTCTGTTTCACTCCTTCTCCTGTCATTCTTCCTTTTCTAGGTTCCCATTGTCTATTCATCCACCCTAAGACAAGCGTTAGCCCTTATGTTAGATTTTCAAATGAGCACTCTTAGGTTTTCTTCTAAACTTGCCGTTTTACAATTAGGAGTTGACCCCAATAACTGTGCAAGATTAAAATACTATCCTTTTTAATTACTTCTTAAAACTTTTTTTTTCTTATTGTTTCAAGGGGGAGGGGGAAATGCTTTTCTACTGAAAGCTTGTCAACAGAGACTTGTTATGCTGAGATCACAGCATATTCACTGATTAGTGCTGTCTTATTGTTTCCTTGGCCTTCTATGCCAGCTGGTCTATATCCAGCTTTGAGTCCTGCCTCCTACTTAGATCATTAGCCCCTTCAGCCAGAGCTGCCTGCTTTATTCTGGGCTTGTGCAACATCCAGCAAAACAGGGTCTTCCTCCATGAATGCAGCTGCTTGGCACACTGATAATAAATATAATAAACATATTACTGCTGAGATTATCCTTATGCATGTAATATTTATATGTGTAGGGAAAAGGTCTGGATTCAACACCCAGTAAACTCCTACCAGAAAGAACATGACCCATTTAACAATGAGATCTTTAGGTGCATTTTCATCACTGGCAAAGGCAGGACCCCTGCTGATCGATCTGCAAAACATTGATGATGTTTGTTTTAAAGGCAGCCACTTACCAGTCCTTGTCGCTGCCTCAAGCTGAGATAATCAAAGAAAAATTGTGGATACTTTTAAGAAAGAAACTGAGATGTCCACATTCAAAGTCTCATGTCAATCACATCTGTCAGCAGATATTTTACAAAGTTATCGTGGATGTTGGTCCACCTTCTGGCTGTCTTATAAGTGTGAGGCTACTTCTATTTTAAAAGGGAGGCTTGGTTAAGGAAAACAATTTAGATGAAGTTGACCGCTGTCTGCTTTAGCATTTGCTCAGAGACCACCATGCCTACAGTATTAAGTGAACAAATTCCAGGTTTCTTAGCAGTGCAATAAAATAAAAAGTAATCATCTGTCCTACTGTAAAGCTGGGCATCCAAGTAACAGTTTAGCTTTATTAGCGGTCCAGCTAGACCAATCTCATAGCACAGCATGCATTTCCCACAAGGCTAAGATTATGCATAGAAAACTGGGCCTCCAAGTGCCATCAGAATGGTGCAACAGAAGAACACACAAAGATCCTTCGCAATGAGGGGCTTGAAGTTATCTGTATAACATGACTGCATCTGTTGGAAAGATGTTTGAGTATTTCCCTCTCTGCCTCAGTCCTACTATTTAGCTCCTCTTTCAAAAGTCACTCCCTTACCACTAGCAACAAGCCTTTTGCCTAAGCTGGCAGAAATGTGATGAGCTTGTCTCTGCTGAATGTTTTTCACTGCATATTTTACAGCTCATCTAAGAAATGGATTGATTGGCAGTGATGCACTCTTCTAGATTAAGTCAAACATTACTGATTTTCAGCAACTGTTGTCTTGTTCGAGTGATGATTCTCTTAAATACTTTGGGGAATTTAAAAGTCCAGTGTGAAATAAGTGATGGAAATGGCTAATGTAGCTGAAAGCTTCACTCACATATTGCTGGTGGAGATTTACTGCCTATAAGGCCAGAAGTGACCCTGATGGTCACAAAGTCTGAACAAGCTTCATTTTAGAATGATTCGTCTTTCCTTTTGTCTTCCTTCTTTAGCTTTCTTTCCACTAAATCATATTTGGAGAATATGTACTATATGTAGAGATTAAGCACCAAAAATGATAGCCATAAGATGCTTCCTTTACATTTGAAGAGAAGTTATGCTTAGTTTTTCAGTTTTCTTTGCATGTTTTCCCTATGTCTGCATTAGTAAGAAACTGTTGAGTTTCACTACAGAAAGCTTTTACTTGACTTTGTACTGTGGAAGTGGCCAAGGCATCATGGACACCTGAACTCTCAGAAACTCATTCTGCACATGAGGTAATGGAGCTTGTCTCAGAAAATTAAAAGGTTTAGGGGTTAAAGATTGGGGGGAAAAATCCATCTGATGAGGTAAAATAAGCTTTTTGTGACAAGTAGTTCTTGTTCAGACTAGAACCTAACTTTAAGAAAGGCAGATTCTCTAGCTTTTTAAATTGCTATGGATAGAAAAGAGTTAGAATCCTACTGAAGTTGTTTTAATGGATAATTGCCCTGACAGACAGACAGGCAGGTGAAAAATGAATACTTAATGTAGAGGAAGGACTGATTCTCCTGTCCTGAACAGGCAAAATAGAAGTTATAACTTTGTAATATTTGTAACCACAATCGTGATTATCTTTAAATCAGAAACTAACTCTGTTATTAACTCTTATTAAATAGGAAATTCCAAAACAAGAATGCCAACCTACAAATTAAAAATACCTTCTGGTACCTTCCCAGTACCATTTTTTCATATGGACAGCATCAGGTGTCAACAGAAGGGTGCTGAAGCTGGTGATCTGTGGCACTGGACAAGAAGACAGCTGGTCCTGGCAACCTTTTCTTTGGCAGGTTGCAGTCCCCTTGGTAATGATAACTCTCAGAACCTTTTCCTGTGTTTTCCTTCAGCGTCATTTCTGAGGTGCAATTAGACCTGCTCCAGAGCCTCCTTTGAACACGTGCCTAACGGGGGTCTGCCGTTTCCAGCTGGTTCCATAGGAATACTTTCTTTCCTCTATCCCATTGTTAGAATCCTTGGTCCAGTGCAGGCTTTCTTTATATGAGGTCATTGCTTCTGTCACTACACTGGCAAAACAGCTTCTTCTGAAGTGGATGACCCAATTACTGTGGTAACAGATGGGCCAGTGTACAATGCACTTGCCAGCTGACTGCTTGCAAACGTGTTCTTAAACAGATATCATCATAATTTGCTACACAGGAACTGACAAATTGCATTCTACGTGACAGGGTATGATATGGATCTGCTGTAGTGCCAGCCTCCTATACAGTTAATGAAAGGTCTCCTTTTCCATCCCGTGCATAGGCAAGGCTGACAATGAGGGGGATCACCATTACATAGTTATTGTACTCCTGTAGTTTCCATTGATGTCTGCAGCTTGCCCGAGTTATCCCTATAAGGAAGCATTTAGGCTTCTGATCTAACCTGTGTTTATCTTCTCGAGCTAGACTGCAGATAATGTCTTACAGATTGCTGCTCAGTGCCACTATGAGCAACATATTCCAGCTATGTGGGTTTTTCAAATGTCACTACTGATTTTAGGGGCCTGGGCTTGGATTTTTAAAGAGAGCTTCCTGACCTCTTGAAACCAAGCAGTGTAATGATTTTGGTTTAAATTCAAACCATAGAGGAGTGCAGTTTATATCTGCCATGTAAACAGAGGGATGCAGCCATTTGTTTGGCTTGAAGAGGACAAAGAACGGCTTCAGCTCCGCTGCTCCACTGTGTCTACCAGTGGGAAGCATTTTCTCCACACCCATGCTGTGGGACCAGGGGAAGGAAAAGGCAGTGGGACAGTATCTGAAACACAGCAATACTCAGGACTTCAGTCCTGAGCTCCCACGTCTGCAGGCAAAGCCCTCTCCTCAGCCACCTTGGAGGAGCTTCCTCAGTGACTACACTGTCATGGTCTGACTCTCCCCACAAGGCTCTCTCACTCCTGTGATGTCCAGAAGAAAACAATAGAGTGTAACAGAGAATTAACACTGCTGAAGGTATATTAACTCTGAGCAGTCCCTGATTCCTCTTTCCATTGGGTTTGCCAACTTTTCCATGTGTCTCTACACTGTAGTTTTGACTCTCGGGGAGGGAAGGAAAAGCAAGGTTGTTTGTCCTCTTTTCAAATCTCCCTCCTGCAAGATTTTTCTGGTCATGGGAGTGGCAGGGCAGGTTGGTAAAAGCATCCCAGAGTTTTACATTAGACTTCTGGAAGGTTAAAACTAGCCTGTGCTAGTATTTACAATATGGTAAATTATGACCTAATGTTGCAACTCCCATTCTAATTTGCCTCTGCCTAATTCAGCTCAGGTTGAGTGTGCAGATAACTAAGAGCTGACTGCTTGCTCAAACTGTTCCTTTGGTTTCTCACACATGCTGGTACCATGAAATAGAAAAGAAAAATTATTACAAAGTCTAAATTTTGTTGTTTCAAGATCCCTGCAGATACAGTGCTCATCTTCACTTTTGGATGCGGCAAAGAGCGCAAAACACACGGATAATTCTAATATTCCCAAGGGACGTAGGGGAAAGAAAACAAAATTAAAACCACTAAGTTATTAAAATGTTTTTGTGATGTCAAGTTATTATGGCTCGCTAAGAATTCTGAAACAAACTATGGATCCAAAAACCACACTGTTCTGAAAAGTGTGGTCCTTTCAGTAGGTGCTAACTCTCTGTTGTATAACATCTGCAAATTGCAATAGTTTTACTGGCAGGGATATTCCCTGTAGGTAAACAAACCATCCTGTACCTCTGCAACATGTGTCTGAGGCTTTCCCATGCATCACTGAATAACTTTTTAGTTTCTGGCATCATCTTTGGGGTTCCTCAGCCTGAGAAGCTGGAGCACAAGGAAAACCCAGCTACTGCTTCATAGCTATAAGGAAAGACCAGCAATTATTTCCTAAGTATGTGACTGTACTTGAAGACTGTTTTGCTTGCAGCTTATACAGTGTAAATTTCTGTAACTTAGGAGATAGCCCCAGTTACTTAGGGCTGACAAGTAAAACTGAACGCCTTCTAGCACTTGAAATTCATGTCGAAATTCGAGACTGTGAACAGGAAAAGCTAGAAACTACAGTTTGGAAAGTACTTATTACTCCAAGCAAATATTTCAAGAGCCTATTTAACAGCTAAAGTGCAAAGTCTCTTGTAAATAGTTAGCACTGGATGTTGTATGTTATGCACAGTCAGGGGCATAACAGTAGGAACTTCTGGATGGTTAGCAGGCTTCTCGGCAAATAATTGACCATCAGGGCTAATAACAAACAGAAACATATTAGCCATTTTTAAAAAGTTGTTCTAATTGTTTATTTTGACTCTATAAACTAGGTATATATCTTTGGCCTAGGGAAATTTGAGAACCTTGAACTTCGTGGAGGGCTCTGCTCTGTGTTTGGTATATCAGAACACGTGAGGGAAAATGTTTTAACCTCTACTTTACTCCAGATTTGCAACCAGTCACAATCATCAACTGTTACTTAGATTAAATCATGGGGGTTTTGCTTTCTAATACATTGCTTTTTAGAATTAGATGAATACTTTACAAAAGGCAAAAATTTCTCCACAATACTGTCTGCATTTTCAAATACTATTTTCATTGCCAGATAGCTCCATTTTGACATTTTCCCCTTATAGTTCACAGTGAAACTGGCTCAGGACTTTCCCTTACTAAGGCTTTTTTAATTTTAGGAAACCATCCATACCCACAGAAATCTGCCCCCAAAAATATGATGCTGAAGTTTGAATGTCATCACTAAGCATATGATTTGTAGTGGCTCTTAAAATATATGCTGAATGAAGATCGGACTTGATGATCTTGGAGGTCTTTCACTACTTTAATGATTCTACAATTTTATTAATAATGCTTTTTAAAGAAAAAACCCATATTAGCAAAAAATGGAGAGTATTCAAGTAAATGTTTAATAAATGGAAAAGGGATGAAGAGATAGCAACCCAATGTAGAATAAAAATGAAATAAATTTTTAAAAATGGAAATAAAGGTCACTGAATTGCTGTCACAGAAAGATATTTTTTTCAGGGCCTTGTTGGTCTGGTATTTTTATTATGTTTCTGGGTATTATTAAATGAAGAAAGAAAAATGGTTTCAAGGCTGTAAGTACCACTTCCCATAAGATCTGTGAACAACAAAGTTTTGACTGGTTAGGGTTACTTGAAGGGACTGGGCACTCATACAGAGTGGTCTGAGTCATTCTGGGATGACCAGACCTTTTCAAACAACCTGTAGCTAAACATACAGTTTCACAAGGAGCAGAGGCTCTGCCTGCAGCATGGGAGCCTGTAGACTGGACAGAGGAACTGCAGGAAACTGTTGCTGAACAAAGCCTCCAATGAGTGCAATGCTGAGGCTCGGCATGGCTTGGAAAATAATGCAGAGAGAAATGGTAGGAAGGAGAGAGAGTTGAGAATGAAGAGCAGTAGAAATCTGCACAACTGCAGACCTTATGGCAGCCTTCCACTACATGTAGGGGCCTACAAGAGGGGGAGGGACATTTTACTAGAGTTAGAGCAGATATTAGACAGAAATTCTTTACTGTGAGGGTGGTGAGGCACTGGAACAGGTTGCCCAGAGAAGCTGTTGATGCCCCATCCCTGGAAGTGTTCAAGGCCAGGCTGGATGGGGCTTTGAGCAACCTGGTCTAGTGGAAAGTGTTCCTGCACAGGGCAGGGGCGTTGGAACTAGATGATCTTTAAAATCTCTTCCAACCCAAATCATTCTATGATTCTGTGAAAGCTGCATTAGCTATCATTATTTAAAAGGATGTTGAAAATGGGTGTTGATATGGAAGAGAGCAGCAGTATTTATTACAGAGCTATAGAAAATGCCTTATGAACAGAGACCTGAAAAACAATCTGTTATAAAAATCATGTTTGATTACAGTGTATAAGTATCTTCTGAAGAAAGAAGTACTGAAAAGAAAATTAAAATTACAATCGGTGACTGGAAATTGGAGCCATGTACTTTGAAACAGACAGTAAGCCCAAATGATTTAGAGGAATAAATTGTCCAAAAAGTGAAGAATGTTCCATCTCTTTTGATATTAAAATATAATTTAAATTTCTTTCCAGGAACTGCAGTGTAGTATTCTAATAAAATATGACTCATTGAATGAACTAGTAGGAGATATCAGTCAAAATTAAGAATCCATAACATCCTCCAAAAAAGAATGGCCGCATTCAAATGGTTTAACTAGGAATGATCCTGAGCCTGCAACCATTCCTCAACTATGCCCAGAACTGGTTTGGGATAATGCTAGTTAGTCTGGACCATAACCATGTCAGCAACTATTCTAATAATTTAAAAGTTTAAAAAAAAACCCCAAAACAACAAGGTCCAGAAGAGTTCCCTGATGCTCTTTAATTTCTTAGTAACACATAAGTCTCTGGACAGATAACCTCACTTGGGATTTTTGCATCTAGGTTTCTTAGTTTATTTCTCTGTTTCCTACAGAAGAAGGCACAAATTAGGCTGTTTTTTAAATTCAGGCCTAAGATGCAACACCATGTGATCCAGTAGCACACAAAAATTAAGCTCTTCCTCAGCAAAACTGTAAGTTAGACAAAACCCGGGGAAATAATTACACAATGGAACAGTTTATGAGTACAGAACATTGAATTGACACACCCACACATCTCATCCTACCTTCTTCGGGCCCACCTCCAGCCAGCTGGGGAGGGGGAAGAAGAAAAAACACTTCCTTTCCCAACACCCTCCAACCCTTGTTTTTTAAATGTATCCTACCCAGACAGTTAACACTGCACACTTGGTGCCAAAAGATCTCAAGATATGCATCATCTGAATGCAAATGGGTCCTGTTGAAACAAAAGATGAGGAAATATCAAAATTCAGAAACAGGATGATTTTTGTTCCTTAGCCTGCACCCCATTCCATATCTCTTAACAGCAGGGTTACTTCTGCTATTCCTCTCATTTACATCCCAATTGAAACCATTAACGCTCGTATGTCAGTTTGATGCAACCAGTTAATTCTGTATGAAGGGTCACTTCACTTTAACATTGTCTTCAGACGCCTAGGAGTGAGCAGGTGCAGTAACAGTTTTAACTTGTTATAATTTCGATGAGCACAAGAAGATGCACTTGAAACAGACAGCCCTGGTTTAGACAAAGAGCCTCAACAGCAGGCAGAAGCAAGCTGTATTGCTCAGCATTCACTTTATTAACATACTCTGCTGTCATTCCTGTGAAATCAGTATTCACAGAATTAGTCACTGACCTCATACTTGTACTAGCACAGATGATTCTGTTTAATTTTAAATCACAGTCAGCCTGAATAGGCACCACCAAGGAAACCCAGTTGCTAAAAAAGCTTAGTTAGCACTTAGTTATTAAGTTTTTAAGTATTTTCTTGGTAGCAATTTTTGCTTCCTTAAGTACACAATAATTTAAAATTATATTCAACTGACAGTGGGTGGAAAGGGGTTCTGAGAAATAGCTGAGAAAACTTGGATATATATTTGTTTGTTTGTTTGTTGTTATTTTGCATGGAGGTGTTTTGGTAGGTGAGTAGAGCTTTATAAATTGGAAGGGAACAGAGAGCTGTGAGTGAACAGAGGAAGTGTGTGTGGGTAAGGTTCTGACCAGTGCATGTGGAAGAAAAACAAAATCTACAATTTGTTATTGGGGAGTTAATAATCAGGGGATTGCTCTTTCTGTCTCTCATGACACTTCCATTTCAAGGTCACATCTGACTTGATCTAGTCAGGCAATAGCTCAACTCCAAGGAGGAGACTGACTTGCACAAACACCACATGTCCTGGCAGCCTTCTCTGCTTCTACAACTCTCTGCTAAATTAACACCAGCATCTTCTATCACCAGCATGTGAACCTGTAAAGCACCTGTGCACAACGCTTGGCTCATTGTGCAGCAGCATGGCACTCTTTCAGAGGCTTCTGGCAGTCCTTAGATCAAGGAAACAATATTAAGACAGCACATTTTATAAAGTTCCTCAGGCTTTTTGTGTGTTTCAGTAGTGCTGCCCCATTGGGTAAATCAGGAGTATGTAATTATCCTGTTGTTCTTGCTGCCCTTTACCTCAAAAATGAGATTTCTTGTATCTCTGAGAGATTGCATATTTACCCATGGTGTTTCCTGGAATGCAAAGAGACATAACATTTGATACAACATTGATGAAGTTCTTGACTAGTTCATGAAGATCTCACTAATCTCAGTGCAACAGTCTCCAAAGTTTCCAAGCTCCTAAGGTTTCCCATCTGTCTCACAAGCTTAGAAAAGGCTTTCTGCAAAATCAGAAGAATGTGAGATCTGAAGAAATCTGCTTGTTTCCCAACTGATTTGCTGCCATCTCTTTCCCAGAAAGACAAGATCTTCCCAGATGAGTCAGACATAAAAGTGAATTAAAGACCAAAACAAGAATGCATTTATACCCCAGCACAGCTAACTTAACCTGCATCATACAATTTTCTGAAATTGAAATGATAAATTGTTTATGAAAAACAGAGCACAAGCTTCTATTTTCTATTCTGCTAAGTTTAGAGTTTAAATCTGAGACACAAATTATCTTTGTTCTCATTTAAAAATATAAAGATACTTTAAAAAAATTAAAAGAATAAAGAGCTAGAATCAGAGAAGCATTTCCCATTTGTAAACCTTTATAAATAATAATATGCTTTGCAACTATATGCTTCTTCCAACAGCTACTCTCGTTAGTCTCAGAATATTGATGTCTGGCTAATGAGATTCTCATGGACTTGAATCTCTTTGGATTTTTTAAAGATGCATAGCAAGATTGATCATTTTGAGAATTGAATCCTAAAATCTTTATGCATGACCAGATTGTGCTGAAACGTGGGGACACAAAGGGACCAGAAAACCTGACAAGAGGTTTTCCTTGTGGGGAAGGAGTGCATCTCAGGAGACACTGTTCCCTACTAGAAATACAGAACAATTTACATTAGTGTCTTATCTCACAACTATCCATTCTACAAGCTTCATCTTTTTATAAGACTTTGACAGCCACGTCATTGCACCCCCACTTATGCATGTGGAAGTTCTCCAAAGAAAGGGAGAAAGATTTACCCACCTCTGTGATATTACTCAAGAGTCTCTCCCAGCTCACCACTATCAATCACAACCTCAACAGCCAACTATTCTAATATTTATGATCCTTGTTATTGCAATGGTAACCATGGAGTGCAATGATAGTTGGTTATGAAGAGATTATTTTTATTTTAAAAAGCCAAAGACTGGCAAGATCAAAGCAAAGTCAAATGCAGTGAATTGGTGGCAGGAAATGGTATGGTTTGGTGGGAGGAGGTTCTGAGAAAAGTCAACCTAAGTAAATAATAAGAAAAGTAGGCAGACAGGGCCCTGGCAGGGATAGGTGCGTATTAAAACTGAGAGTAAGAGACCGATCAACAGCTGCTCCTGGAGCTGGTTCTTCCAGCTGCATCTGCAGATGTTTCTTCCCTTGAGTTTGAGGGCAGATGGTATCACCTCTACCAGCATTTTATGCAGAAGAGTCCTGGAGAGTGGGACAATGCAAGCTGGTCTCTACTGTATCAGCTTTTACTGCCAGGTCTGAGGAAACTTGAATCTGCAGCTGCACTCGAGCAAACCAAACACAGCCCAGGGCCACAGCAAAAAGTGAAAGCATCAGCCCTGTTAAGATTCCTTCTACAGAGAACCAAGACTGCTGTTGGTGCAGTGTTGAGCAGCTTGTCCAGCTGTGGCTCAGCCAAGAGGAAACCTGTGTGGGGCTGTTGCGCAAGTGGAGCAGAAGCTGCTTGTTGAACCCTGCGGTGTGAGGTGAGGTCTCCTTGGCTGCAGTTTTCTCTTTGGCCACCAGACTCCACTCTCCTGCCTGGGATGCAGGCAGCTGGGACACACGCTGCTCCACTGATCTCGGTGCTCCCACCGTCCCACCTTGGAAAGCAGGAGTGGTAGGCAAGAAAAGCCCAGAGGAATGGGAAGTTGTGTGGGTCACCTGTTGTACAGAAACGCATGAGGAACGTGGCCAAACAGCAAAAATTCAACTCATTGGCCTCATTACCTGAACTTCTGCAAAGCACAATGGAGAAAAAGTATGGAGCTTCATGAACTCTTTTAGCCGGTGTCATCTCAGCTCCCTTTTTTCCACGCACCTGGATCATCCCTGTCTCCATGTTGTTTCCACCCTTGTGTTGGCACGAGAAAAATTCTCTTCAGCACCACAGTGAAACAGATTAGGAACCGATACAAGCTAAGACTAACCCAGCCCAAGTAAAAGTTGGCTCTAGCTCAGATCAGTTCCCCAGCCACAAGCAAAGGGAGGGGTAGCACAGGAACAGGAACAATTGATAAGTGAAAGGCAGGACTGCTTCTGCTGTTGGCAGTGACAGCTTCTGCCTGCTCAACTTGTGCATGTAACTACAGCCCCAGAGCAGAGGCTCTTAGGCTCAGTGCTCAAGCCTGAATTGTTGGAGCAACGTTGGATTGCTGTGCCTGTACCCCATGTTCATGTGTCTTCAAGAGGTAACTAATTTGAACAGCTCTAAACAAAGCAAGAGGCCAGAAGTCAGAAAACAGGAATTCCCAAATGTCGTCATAAGTCTCATGGCATGTTAACACCAGGGAAGAGAGAAGACAGTCCCATAGGAGTAGTTCTGACCACATGGGGGAACCTTGCCAACTTGGTTTCCACTGTAGGCTAAATAGAATGAGTTTCTGAAGCCCTTATGTGCTGAAATAATGTTGAAGCATTATTTGAAAGTATTACTATTTGTTGTAAATAATTCTGATGCCTCCAAAGTGCATTTCTTGCAGCTGCACTCCTGTGATGATGAAGTATGAGATTTTGGACAAGCTGCCACGTATTGGAGAAGTAAGGCCATATTCCTGCAAAAGCTATATTGGCAAATCAATTCAAACCAAAGAAAAATACAAACTGGTAGTTTATCCAGGCATACTAAAGAGGAAGATAACGATGAGCGTAACTGTACTTATAGAAACCCACTGTGAGGTGAAAAGTGGATTTATTTCAGAAAGAAGATTAGTAACACAGTAAAGAAATGCCTTTTGACAAGGCACATAAAGATCTAACTGTGATCTCAAAGTAAACTTTACAAATATTCTTGATTCAAAGAGTTCCTGAAGTGTTAGGGAAGTCTGAAAGCAAAAGAGAAGGAAGGACAGAATTTCCTTCTCCAAAAATGGTAATTACTGCATCTATCAAACCATAGATAATAGGAATTATGAAAAAATCCAGAACACAACTTGTAATTTTGATAGCACAGTATGCTTCGTGCAGCTCTGCACCTTTCTAAGAGAAAGGGTTGTTGGTTTTCTGGTTAATAAATAATAAATCTAACCATTTTGCCAAAGCCTGTAAATAAAGAGTCCGTTCCAAAAGTCAGCACATTATGAGAAACAGCTTCAGTGCCTAGACATTTTAGGCAACTACTCAAAAAAGTAAATACAGCATGCGATTTATCTGATCTGGATGAATGTGGAAAAGAGACTTAACAAACCTGGATTGAATTAAGACATTCCACTAGAATAACTTTCCTACAATAAGCCCACTTATAAGTTAAAGAAGGATAAAGGAGACCTTGTGTACACAGAGATGAAAGTCTTCTGGTTACAGAAGAGACAGCGCCCTAGTAAAGTAGTTCTGCTCGTGTATCCTCTAATTGGAGGTAATTTCGAGCTGGACTGATGGAGGGGATATAAATTGAGTATTGTGGCGCCTGTCTTGTAGGTCCTGACTCAGGGAAGGAAACAGTCTCCCAGTCACTTGGCCATTGGTACTCTGCCTCACCCTCTGCCAGCAGCCTAAGCTCATCCCTAGCCCAGGCTCCCACCATGCAGCTGTGTGCTCGGCCAACATTCCTGGCCTCCTAGTGAAATCTGCGGGTCTGAACCAAACACTCAAGCTCTTCCTGTCCACTGACTGGAGAGAAACAGAAATTCAAAGTTAAGAACTGGCCTTACACACTCAAAAAGACCCCCCCAACAAAATGAACAGGAAGCTTCAGAGAGGCTCTTACTCCAGTTCTTCTCAGCAAGTCACTGAGCAGAAATTGTAGTTTTCTCTGATTGTTTGCCCACAAGAAAGGATATCAGAGGCCTGGGTTCAAATTTGTGTTCTGCTTACTTTGGAACATGGGTTTGAACATGTGTCTCTGCCCTAGGAAAGTGCATGGGCTGTGGGCAGCCTCCAAGGGAGTTGTTCCACTGCCAGCCAGACCACTGTCAGAGCAATTCCTCAGCAAATGATTTCAAGTAATTGAACCAAACCCTGGATTGAAGCCCTTGGTCTAGTGTGAAAAACTGGAGAAGACTCCAGAAGTTTGAAACAGATTCCTAATCAGAGTGCCCTGAAACTGCAGCTCACCCAAAAAGTCACTAAACAACTTGTTCTTTAAAACAAAAACATTTAATACAAAAATAAACAAAAATGAATGAATCATATACTGTCAATATTATATACCTGATCTCACAAACTTTTTGAAACCAGTTGTTCTCATGAAGTTCAGAGCATGAGAAGTTCAGTGCCTGCATGAGTAGCTGTCCCACAGACATCTACATACTCTAGAGGCCAAGGAGCTGAGGTGAATCAATCCCCTCTGGGTGCAGAGTCTCCTCACAAACAGTTGTTTAGGCTTGATTATTGCAAGGGGATTGTTTGTTCTTTTGGGTGGCAAATGGTTCAGTTATACAAAGGCTGAAACAACTCAAAGATTGAAGGTCTGAGGAGTAGACTTAAGAGGTTAGATGGCTTGAGAGCAGCTTTACATTAAATCGCTTTGTGTTTTAAATAGCACTTGATCAAGAAGAACAAGGTTTCAATTGATTACTGTGTCAAGACATGGTGCAGGAGGCTACTGTGGACATTAACTCTTTATGCAGAGCTGGACTGAATTGACAAAAGGGATTGGAACTGCACAGAGAGGAGCAGACCCGATGTCTCTTCTCAATCCTAGTGAAATCCCCTGCGCTGGGCCATGTTCTCAGAGGGCAAGAACTGTGAGGTGTGCAGTAATCTCACAAAGGGAAAGGCAGAAAGTTGCAGCAGAAAGACCAGCAGTCTAGCAAGTAGCCAATCCCCTAATCCTGCAACACGCAGACACTTAAAGTCACCTTGTGATAACTAGCCTGCGAAAGGTCAAGTGTATGTTCTGTCTTCCCATGATAGGGGCATAGCGCCCTTCCATCTCATCAAGCAGATGGTCAGGCTCGACATTCCTCACTAAAATCCTCCCCAAAGCAGAACTATGCTGACATACAGAATTTATAATGCATGCATGATTTTTGTTTTATTTTCATAACCAACACTTGATGCAAATCAAAACTGTATGTTTACCAATGTATGTAGGTAATGAAGTGTAGAAAAGGAAGACATTAGTAAGTTTATAGATGTATACAGGATTTTTTTTAAACATAAATACATGGCTACATGCAAAGAATTGAAATTCTTTTGGAATATCAACAGATTGTGATAACCTTGCCTAGGGTTAAAAAAAAAAATCATTAACCCTGAAAAGTAAACTCATCTGAACCAGGCAATCATTTCTTCACCATACAGTTCTTTTGATTATTAGGTTTAATGGATGTTACACAGGAATAATGAGGAGATGCTACAAAGTGATGCTCTGTAACTCTATGTCCTTGCTCTAGTTAGGTGGTCACCTGCTTTCTCTGAAACCACTGAAATAGGAGGGATGGCTCATGAATAAAAAAAAATCGTGTTCATGTATAAATAATTTTATGGCAAGGACATTTCAAGGTTGATGCCTTTTAAAAATTAAGGGATTATAATCCTCCAAATTTTGCCAGAAACTGTTAAGAAAATACATGCAGTAACTAGATCACGTGCTGCTCATAACAGTCATTTCACTTCTAAATTCTCAGATCACATTCTTAGAAAAATTTACATACTAAGGAAGTCAATTTAGTTTTAGTTTCATTTCTCCGTTTTTTAAAATTTGGTCTATATCCTAGAAAATATAATAATAATCCCTGTAAATTTTAGAAGTGTAGATGCGATTCATGAAATTGCTCAGGTTTTAAGCATTTATGTTTATTCTCAAAAGGCTCCCTAGAAGGGATGCCTGTTTATTACCCTCTGGGAGGGTAGACATGCCTATACTTAAGGTTATCCAGCATTTCTTATTATGGGACCCAGGTTTCAATCATCTGTCACCTTCTAAAAGCTAAATAATTTGGTCTGAAATTTTACACAGAAACCACTTGAGAATCAAGGCAAAGGAAAACAAGCTGTGTTTAAAATTTCTGACAGGCTTTTCTTTGAAGCAAAACCTTGAAATCTGGTCAAGGATAATTCGAATACAATTTTTCCGAATTTTTTTTCCTGAAAGTAAAACATACTAAATATCTCAGCTCACAATTGTTTAGCAGAGATTCAGAAGATGTCATCCTAAGATGGCAATCATCAGTGGAGGAAGCAAGGCAAAAAATAGCAGCACAACCCAGACTGAAAGAGAGAAGACTTTGGCTTTTTCCGTTATCTGACTGGAGGGATCCCATGGGAGACTGTCCTGGAGAGGACACCAGAAGATCAGTTGCTTTTCAGGGATGATCTCCTCCACCTTAAAGATGGGCCCACCCTAAAGAGCCAGAAATCAAGCAAAGGCAACAAGAGGCTGGCATAGATGAACAACGAGCTCCTGACAAAACTCAGAGGTGGAAGCAGTGACAAATGGTCCGACAATAATATGGAGATGCTGTCCAAGCATTCATGGAGGGGGTTAGGAAAGTCAAAGACCTTGTGAAGCTGAATCTGGAGAGGGATGTGGAAGGCAAGAAGATCTTCTCTAAGTACGTCAACAGCAAAGGGAAGATGAGGGAAAATATGGGCCCACTGCTGAAAGGAGAAAGGGACTTGGTGACAAAGGACATGGAACAGGCTGAGGTACAGAATGCCTTCCTTACCCCAGTCTTTACTGGCAAGATTTGCCTTCAGGAATCTCAGTTTTCTGAGACACCAGTGGGAAGGTCTAGAGAAAAGAGGATTTACTCTGCGTAGAGGAGGACTCAGTTGGGGAACATCTAAATGACCCCAATATATATAGGTTCATGGGATCTGACAGGATGTACCCACAAGTGCAGAGGGAGCTGGCCAATGTCACTGTGAGGCCACTGTGGATAATCTGTGAAAGGTCATGGAGACTGGGAGAGGTTCCTGACAA
>QWTY01047518.1:0-10309 GCA_008033365.1 Pseudorectes ferrugineus | reverse complement strand
GAGGATAAGTTGTGCCTTCCATTCTGAGCTTTACTATAACCTGCGACCTTGAAACTTTTCTGTATTGTCTGGTTAACTTTTCTCTTTAATGCTGCGAATTGCTAAGCAACATTATTTTTCTTCTATTGTGCACTTTCATTTCAGCTTTCTGCACAGACAGCATCTGTGATTAATTACAGAAGAGCATAGTGTGGCTAAGTTAGTGTCAATAAATAGAGCAGATACCACTGATGTGTGGTGTGTCCTGGTGTGACTGCTCCTTCAGGTGAGCAGGCACTATTAGTAGTAAGGGCTTGTCTAGAAAAGGCCAGCTAGGGAAATATATTATGTAGGACATAGTGTGGGGTCATGTCTCAGGCCTCTTGAAGGAGGGGTTAGCATGGTGAGAGTATTGTCACAAAACTACAAATTGCATTGCTACAATTGTGTGCTATAAATCCACATAGAGCAAAGTAGTTCATGAGGTGATTTGGAGTTCATGTAGGTCTGTTGGACTCAGTGCCACAACAGCTGCAATCACTTAATATCCATCACCTAATAAATGTCTGCTGAAAAACTCACAATTTATTTTTATTTCTGCACTGAATTATATTTCAGTATGTGTATACTTCATAAAACACAACAAAATGCTTCAAAGTCCTAGTCCCAAAATACAGAAGCATTATCAAAAAATTCTCACTAGCTAGAAGAGGATGCCTTATTAGGTACCTCAAGATCTTGCAAAATATGATCTTGAAAACATCCTCAAATGCTGCTTAAGCCAGCACTTTTTAAGAGCATAACTTGGTCTCATATAGCTTCAGGGCATGTGACTGCAGAACTGTAATAAATTGTATTATTTCAAACACCTTTGTTTTCCAGAAAAATTCAATGTGGGGACATGTTTTACCATAGTATCTCTCAACTTGGTGTACTTAGAGAAATTATACTGATTTGTTTCTTTACAACAAACTTTACTTTGTGCTCAAGCCTTCTACATTTCTTTATAGATTGACAGTTTAAATAGGAAAAGGAAATTTGCTGAAAAGATCTAGATCTCACTTCATCACTGTAAGCAGAAGAGACAGGGCATGCACTCAAACAAATATTACATTTTCTAATCCTGATTTTCCTGAATAAACCAAGTGCTGTACTGTGAAACATGTTGTTGGGTTTTTTAAAACCTAGATCTTATCAGACAATGAATTTTATACTTCATGACAGCAGGCCCTTTTTTCTTTTTCCAGGTGATAAAAGGAAAATTAAGGTTTGATTCCTTTAGTGCTTAGACATTCCAGACAATGCATTCTTTATTGTGCCAGCTACATAATAAGTGAATTTTTGTGTCACCTGTTTCATATCTCAGTACAAACACAGAAGAAACAACTGTATTTGTAATGGTGAGAAGTCACTGTTATTTTATTGTCCTCTACCCTTTCTGTAGTTGAAGGTAAGGAGGCAGTAATGCTACAACAGAAACAATGCCTTTGTAGATGGACACAGATGTGTTACATGGTTGGATTTGTCTCTCAGAATGTTGCAGGCTGCGTGATAATGAAGTTGATGGAAATGGATCTTATGTTTTCTCTTATTAATTTGTGGTTGATAAGCTATTCAATAACTTACACTGCGTGATTTAACCATTTACAAACAAATCCCCTCCCACCTTCCAAGCTAAAGGAAACAAACCCTAGAGATACATGTGCAAAGGAAGAAGTATTTTTGGGGGAGGGGTGGGGAGGTTGTGTTTATTTTGTTTTGTGGGTTGGTTTGTTGGGGGTTTTTGGTTGGGTTTGGGGTTTTTTGGGGTTTTTTTGGTTAGTTGTTTTTTTCCTCAGTGTGACTATTAACTGAAGATTAATTCTGTGATCTGCAAAACCAATGGAACTTTTTTTGGTACATATTGGCTTCATTTCACCTCTATCCTGTGCTGTATCAACTCCAAAATCCCCCATGTGTCTTTTGATATTCTCACAAGGGAAAAGATACAAAACTGAGACTTTTGGGGAGCTAAGCATGTACTTTATGATGTGCTGACTCTTAGCCAGATCCTAACTCATTAGCCAGATACTAAAACAGTTGTGGTTTTCCTACCTTTCCTCAGTAAGGACAGCAATTTATATCTGTCTTCAATATGTAACTACTAAGTCTTTTTTCAAACAAATTTTGGGATTTGAATTATCTGCCCACCCGTAAAGTTGACTGAAGGATCAAAAACTATTGAGTAACTTAAAAATGTCATATATTTAATTTACTTGAGAATCTAGACTAAGAGCAAGATAACATTCTGCCTTCTCACACTGATGCACAATAGAAATCAGAGTCAGATTTTTTTTCATCTTTAATTACACCTGTCCTGTCCCTGACAATAATTTTTCATGTCAATAAAGCAAGGTTTGACAGAGTAGTAGACTCCATCCTTCATTTGCATGTTTTGTGTGAAGCAGAAGTATTATGTTATACTCACATAAGTGAAACTTAATTGATTCCTACAGAGTTGCACTTTACTGATTCATATATCACCTTTTTTTTTTTTTGTCAGAAAAACTTTGAAAGACACAATCTTGTAGTGATATTTCTAGTGCAAGTCTGACTCCGTGAAGCTGACTAAGTCTGTTGAAGATAACATAAGGATATGGGGTTTGTCAGAATACGTAGTTGATGGCTAATCAGTATCAGAGGCAAAGACAAGAGACAGGATAAGTAATAAATGAGATATGCAGGCAGGTAAACCAGAAGGGAGAGGAGATAACAGAGAAAGTAACAAAGATCATATCTCTAGTCACTGATCAAGGGACAACTGAAGGAACCACTTTGAGTTGAGCTTTGAAGAAGTTCAACCAGAACTTTGTAGTTGAGAAGAAACTAGGGACACCAGATAATTATTGGGCCTCCTGAGAAACAGTTTTTATGGGAATTTTGAGGATGTTTGTGGAATTTAATAAAACTTCTAGGGATATTCTGAGGCCACTGTGTGCACGTGGAGAACAATTATGGGAGCTTTAGGAGAAGGGCCAAATGTAGGGAAAGGTACGGACCAAGTTGGATCAGAGAGGAGCAAGCAAATGGGAGGAGATGAGAGAAAAAATGCCAGCTGCATACAAGCTACTGATCAGTCTGCTTGTGGGGCCAGGTCCTGTGTCTGACTACTGTAGTCTGTCCTTCCTTTCACTAATTTCTTCCTATTTATTTTCTGTGTGAACTTGTTCTCCATTCTGTATCTAGCAGATATGGGACCTGCTAAAAATTTTCAAGCCAGACTAACTAGTGAGGAAGAGGGCAGGGTGGCATCTTCAAAGACCCAAGATCTGAACTGGTGAATGGATAAGGTATATAGGATCCTGACAGGCATATTTTATTAACTTAGGCTATTCTAATATTCAGCGGGTCTATGAATATCAGTGTGCTTGTGAGGTGAAAATATATGTCCTGTTAAATAGGCTTTGGTGCAAGTATTTACATTCATCTTGAATTTAAATATATTTGGAAGAATTAATTTCTATTCAGGTATTTCAATTCTTGAATAAAAAGAATAATTTTCTTGAGGGTTTTGTATTTGCAATTACCTTGTTTGCAAATGTTTGCTGGGTTTTGTAAAAGAGAAAAGATATGTATGTAGTTTTCCAAAACTGATGATAAAACTTTGTCAGCTTTATGAAATGCCAGAAAAAAAGACATCTATAATTTATGATATTTTGTAGCAATATAATAGCTAGTAAATCCCTTGGAACACTAATGTGGAAAACACACATTGGAGTCTGGTTGATAACGCTTGCTTAGCAGATGTTCGTGTTGAGTTTTTGGGGTTGTTTTGCATTTTAATACTAATATTTCCTTCAGTCTATTAACTGTAGTATTTGAGACTTATGAATAACATTGTATCAGAGGTCATTGGTGTTAGTCACTAAAAATCAATTCTGAGCAGCCAGGTTACATGGTGAAAGCCTGGGGGCAACGAGGTCTGCTCTCAGGGGCTGACTGCAACAGCCTGATGTCAGACTACATGGCAGAGAAAGGAGCAGTGCTCATCCCAGCCCCTGGGAAAGGCACTTAGATCAAGCTTTCTGCTTGAAAAGTGGTAATGAGAAATCGGATATTGTGTTCATAGGAGGGAAAAGGGACTTTGTGTGAGATAAACAGAAATGGGAATTTTGCTGACAAGATCAATCTTTTATTTCAAAGTTCAGTGGGGAGGGGTTTGTTGCTGCTTTTTTCCCCCCTGTTGCTGTTGCTATTAAAGAGTGAAACTGAAACTCCTGTCATATTTGTCTTCACTGTCCCATCCTTAGTGATCATTAATTTCATGGTAACATGTGACGTCTTCCCTTTTGGTTTTTTTAAGCCTCATTATACTGTTTGTATGAGTACATCTTTTATGGTTCTGACTTGAATGTTACTACATCTCCCATGTGCCTTTTTTTTCCCAGATGCCTCCAAAAATAGAAACAAACTAGCCCATACATGAAACTGTTATACTTAGGGTTTTCTTATACGAAATGAAGGGAAAGGAATAAAAAGGACTGTTAGCCCTTCTTTTCCATCCTTCATACCATGTCTGATACCATTAGCATACAGACATTTGATGTGATCTCCCTCTCTGGAGGCATTCAAAACCCACCTGGACACTTTTCTGTGTAACCTGCTATTAGTGACCCTGCCTTGGCAGGGGAGTTGGACTAGATAATCTCTAGGGATCATCCAAGTGAGAAAGTCTTTCAGACTCTGTAAAGTATTGCTTAAAATGCCATTTATTAGTGATAAAAACTATAAAGACAGAATAGTGTCAATAATTTTATGTGCCTTCAGATGCTGGTAACCTTAATTTGTACTGTCTTGAATGGGCTTCCCATCAGGAAATGGAATCACTGGTACTAACAGGGAGCCGTAAACAGGTTCCTCTGTTATCATCAAAGCTGAAGTTTGTATTGTGACCATGGAATATGGCCTCAATGCCAGGCTGTGCATGTAGCACAGCATGAGCCAGGGACAGCTCAAATGGTATCATGATCACCACTCCTTGGTGTGCAATGGTCTTCCAGCCAGTCACTGTGCTGCTCAAAAAGATGCTCAGGGTGACTGTAGCTTTCCCACTAACCTGGAAGCTGTTGTCCTGGGGGAGCATGAAGGCACAATTAATGTAATAAATAACAAAATGAGCTTTCTTCTCCACCACACTTTTAAATAAAGATAATTAAAAGAGATTATATATAAGGTACTCTTGCTGTAAGAGAACCCAGTGGCGGTTTCTTGAGTGCTATGCCAAATTATCTATTTTAGACACTTTTTAAAAATTAGGAGGAGAATCTAAATTAATAGTGAAGTAGACTTGAGATAGTGGATGCTGATTTCATATCAAAACTTCAAAAGATACTCATGCTCCTTGACAGATAAAAGTATTCATTCTTACAATTCACTGTTGCCTTATAGTGGTGCTTCAGTAAAAAATGGTAATTTCTGAACAAGCACAATTCTCAGGAATGTGAGGTCAGAGTGACAGTCATCTGTTTTAGGTTTTTTTCCTCATTCCTTACCTTCTCTGGAGACCCAACTAAGTCTATGCTGTGATCTGATGGGTCACAGCTTCTTAATTATTACAATTAACCAACTTCTGCTGACTCAGTTCAAGAAGTCTATTACAAAGAGATGAATTCAGCAGGATTGCAAAGTTAAACTTTCATTGTATTAATATTATACTGACAATGTCCAGGTACCTTATAAGTGATACTGACTTAAGAGCAACATGTAATGGGAATTCTCCAAGTTACAAGTTTTTTTGGATGAAAGGGAAAAGTCAACTTTTTGAAATACTTATGCAAATCTTTACGGTCATTCAGCATATATGAATTCAAAAAAAGTTCAGGCTGAAATAAAACCACTGTATGCAAAATATCAGTTGTAAAATTAAACAGTTATCTTCAAAGAGAAGGATTTTTTGTTAGGTTTGTTGTTTTGTTCCTTTTTCTTTTTGTTTTGTTTTCGCTTTTTAGTTTTTTACTTGTTGGAAGAGAAGGAAAATATAATAGAGGGCTTTTTTTCCCCAAAAACCAAATTTTAAAGTCAGTAACACCACTATATAGAAAAAAAGTCTGATTCTTATAATTCAAAAATAGGTCTGCAAAAGGTAACGTAGAAATAACGGAGCTTATATTTCTAGAAGTGGTTGGATTTTTCATGTGAATATTTAGGAAGAACAGAAAGGAAGTTATGATGATTTGCAAAGTGTTGCAATGTAGCCCATTTTTAAACTGTGCTCCTTTAGGCATCATTGATCCTTAAGGTTATCAAATACTTCCTAAAAATATTTCACTAGTTACAAGGGTGAAAATTGCAAAAAGCAGCACATCTCTCCATAGTGAATTCAGTATCACAAGACAAAACCATGTACAGCGTTATTGATATCGAACCTTGATGAAATGTTTTTACTTGAACAGGGTAAGTCTACAAAATTTTTCATGATAACAGAAAAAACCCTTCTTAGGAGAGAAATCTGTAAAATCTACTGTTGGTAGATTGTAGTAAATACAAGTTTGATGTCATTACTATGCAAAGGAGGAGAATGCAAGGGATAGGCATGCATTCAACCTTCAGCCTGATAGAACATTTAAAACCTAAGTCCAAGAACATTTGAGATTTGGAGCAGAAATAAAGAAGATTCCTGTTGGAAATTTATGTTAGTTTATTCTCCCTCAGGTAATACCACAGAATAGTTAAGTGGTCCAGTTTTATGGACAGAAGAGTAAAAAAAAAATTAAAACTGAAGACAAGGCATTATTCTTTTTGCCTTCTATTCAAGTGTATACCAGGTGCGAATTTAGTACTTGACATAAAATCCAAGCAGAGCCTGAAAAATGAATTGTATTTCTTCTGTCACAGTAACAGACTGGTAGATGGTTCTACTTTGAACTGCCTGAAGGGAGAATTATCTTCTCCTCTGTGTTTTCTTCTATCTGATTTCCTTTTACTATGAAAAAGTTAACATTGATTTTCTTGTTGAAGTTAAATTGTGGCCATTCCCATCAACTCCAAAAGTAAATATCATAGTGTTTTGCCACATTTTATACCCAGTGTTAATACTAACCTGGGCAAAAAATCCAAACTTCCAAAAAATCTGGAAGCTGTAATAATGTTTTTGGGTTTTTGTTTGTTTCTTGGGAAAAAATGAGCAAATTTTTCTGTTGCGGGATAATTTAGTTTAGTTTTGATTTTTGTATTTTATAAATGAATAATCATAATGTACAGCTAGATGTGGAATGCAAACTATGTCAAAGAAGTAATTTTCCGTGTATACGCAAAAACTCACTTCTGGAAAAATTTGCTGATGAGACTGGCTAAGTTTGGAATGGACCCCAGTGTGTCATCTGGTCCAACCTCCCTGCTCAAGCAGGGTCCTCCCAGAGCACATGGTACAGGATTGTGTCCAGATGGTTCTTGAATATCTCCAGGGAGGGAGAGTCCACAACCTCTCTGGGCAATCTGCTCCAGTGCACAGATACCTGCACAGTGGAGAAATTCTTTCTCTTATTCCGATGGAATCTCCTGTCCATCAGTTTCTACCTGTTGCTCCTCCTGCTATTGCTTGGCTGCACCAAGAGCCTGATTCCATCCTCTTGACACTCTCCCTTCAGATTCTTATAATCGTTGACAAGCTCCTCTCTCTGTTGTCTCATCTCGAGGCTGAACAGGCCCAGCTCCCTCAGCCTTTCCTTGTACAAGAGATGTTCCAGTCCTGTAAACGTCTTTGTCACCCTCCGCTGGACCCACTGCAGGAGCTTCATGTTTCTCTTGTACTGAGCTCATTGGGATGCATCATTCTTGAGTCTGGAGGAAGTGATCCTTGAATATCAACCAACTTTCTTGGATCCCTCTTCCTTGCAGGGCCTATTCCCATGGGATTCTTCCAAGAAGAGTCTCGAAGGGCTTAAATTTAGCTCTCCTGAAACCCAGATTTATTACGGATGTACAAGATATGCATATGGCTGTTCCTAAGAACCTCACAGATTTTTTCCTCCAAGGCACTGTTTGCCTCATAAAATTAAGTAGTACTAGTAGTTGCTGTTAAATTAATCTAGTATTTAGTCTAATAAGACAGGAATATGCCTACTGAGAAATTTCTGTTCAGTAAAAAATGAAGGCACACTGAAATGCCCTGTAGTCTTTGTTATACTTTCATTTCTTTGCCCTGAAAGACACCGCATACTTTAAGGACAGATAAAATGCAACAAAAAATTATTGATTCTAGAGTGGAATAAAGAGGAAATTGCATACAACAAGAATGAAAGGTCACATTTATCTAGGAAATCTCCTAAATGCTTAGACAGGTGTCAACTTCTGTCATTTTTTCCTATTTGCAG
Organism: Pseudorectes ferrugineus; assembly: GCA_008033365.1. Classification (NCBI taxonomy): domain Eukaryota; kingdom Metazoa; phylum Chordata; class Aves; order Passeriformes; genus Pseudorectes; species Pseudorectes ferrugineus. Next base: position 1,979 of record QWTY01047518.1, on the reverse strand, counting down.
GAATGTTAACAAGGTATTGTCTCTTTTCACTCTCATAAATTACGAGAGAAACTGAGGGATAGGCTTACATCTTAGAAACATGTAGGAAGGTGATTTTAAAAAAAAATTATGATTATTGCACTATTTTAAGAATGGCAAAATTGTATTTGCCTTGCCACAGATTAGAGTCAACAAGTCATTGCAAACCAACCAACCAACAAACCAACCAAAAAATCCCTAAAACTTGTCTAGTCTGACCAGAGTGGAAAGAGCCGTGCGTGATAAGAATACCAAACAATTGCGTGCATGGGATTCAAAAAGTAGAAAATTCTGATTTGAAGTTTACCTGTAAAATGTCAGTGTTAGATTTAAAATAAGTGGAATAGAAGTCAGTTGAAGGATCAGTTGAGAAGAGTGAAACCGAAGCATTGTTGCTTCCACTGCACTTTAATGAAGTAGTTGGTCAGACACAATATCAAAGTATCTTGAGTTAAAACCAATCAGGGAGCCTTCAGGTGAAACAGGGAAAATATTTTAAAGGTATTCAGTGGTTATTCAGTTGAATTGAAAAAAAATTTTCCTAGTATTATACTATATTTTGCTTCACCATTTAATTTGCTTTGCCGTGTACCTTTGTACATGAATTGTTAGTCTGAAACCATGCAATTACATTGTAAGTAGTTGTACTTTGTGGCTTCTTCTAAGCTGTCAGTAAGACTATTGATTGTTTTTACGTGAATTAGGCTTTTTATATGTTAACAGTGGAATCGAAATTGAGAAAGAAACTTTTCATAAAAAGAGGAAAAATATGCCTCTTTTCACTAAGATTTATTTAATTAATTATTTTAACCAAACAATAGTATATAGTTCAGAAAGCAGAAAAATGCTGTGGATCTGAGCCAAACACCACTGGAATCAGTAAGAGTATTTCCATTGACCTTAGTTGGCTTTCACTGTAACTTAATTGGGCTAATAGATATTTTAAAATTTAGTTTTCTTGCAAGAGTAATTCTAACCTAGTGGTTTATTAAACATCACATAAAAGCTGTAATTTAGTTTTTGTGAAATCCAGCACTGGTCCTGTTTTTAAAGAACAAGGAGTGTTTGCCAATTCTGTCTCTCCCAACCCACATGAACCCTTTTTTAATTTCCAGTATGTGAGGCAGCTCCTTCTCAGAAATACCAGGAAAAAAATGCATCATTTCCATGCTCTAGTATGAAGTTGAGAGTGAGGATTATAAAACAGAGAAGCTGCAATAGGAAAACAGGGGCCAGAAAACACTTGAGAATGTGGGTTAATAAATTGAGAATTTGTAGTGGCATAATAGGGGCAGAACCACCACAGAATAGGTCTGTGGAAGTTATCTCCCTAGCTTTTTCACTGTTTCCCAGTACCTGGACAGGATTTCAAACCAGACATAGCTTCATCGACCTTAAAAAACTGCAGGATGAATTTGTTAAATATTTGTTAAATATTTTTGGCCAGTGTTGAAATTTACTTATATGCAGTGATGACATACTATCTACCTTCTGAAAAATGAAGCCAAGACTGAAGTTTCAACACTGATTCTCAAGTAATTTCTTGTATCCCAGGGTCCTACCAGAAGTACCCTCAAGTAGGGTGATTTTGTGTATCAGAATCATGATCTGAACACTTTATCACCTCTTTCTCAACAGTGCTTGAAATGTTGCTTTCTTTTTGGTTCTGTATCAGCTTCCGATTTTGTGGGACTTGTTTTTGTGCAATACAAATAAATTGCTACTGAAGACTCTGGTTTTGATCTGGCTTTTCTTCCACTGAAGTCAAAAAGAAATTGTCATTAGTTTAAAACAATAAATGCATATCTGTTCCATGATTATCTTTCCTGAGCATATACTTCACAGTTGACTGTTAGGCTGCTTCATATTAGGTATTTCTAACTCAGTCTTTCTACCAGTGCCTCTGGATTATTTTAAATTTGCTTTCTCAAAGTGATGTTGAATTGCTGTCAAATATAATT